>ML217620.1:0-29109 GCA_004785975.1 Popillia japonica
TTTGATCGAAAAACATCAGGATAAAATTTCAAATATTTGTACTCGCTACTGTTGTATTTTAGTTCGATGACTAAAAAATACGTAACATATCTTGTTTCTCGTTGCTTCTCTTCTCACGCCATTTTTCCGTTGCTAATGCAAGTTCAGATCAAAATTCCATAGCTACCTTATTTAACATCGATTTTCATTTTTGCGATACTCAATTTTAAGCGATTTACAGTTCCAAATTTCATAGCTACCTATCCTATTTAATATCAAATTAGATTCTTTGTCAATTAACACACAATATCAAATTTTGTTTTCAACATATGACACATGGTTGAAATCAGAAAAAGAAAATCTTTCTAGCTGTGTCAAAATCCAATATGGCTCCCATAAGAAATAACAAAGTTGAAGATGATCCAAAGAAAACGAAACGTGATATAAAAATTTTTGAGACACACACATTGAGAATGTGTCTTTAGTTTTCCTCTGCAAGATATAATAAAAGTGCTATAAGTAAAATAAGAAAATGAGATTTTTCAGTTTTTTTCAAATAACTCGAACGTCATTTGTTCTAAGTCTACTTTCTTTTCGGGATCATAATAACCACAAAAATTAGCAACTTCGCAAAATTTAAACCTACCGTCTATCTTCAATAATAAGCGAGATCGCAATGGTTAGGATCAAAAATGAATCAGCCTATATACATATTTACAATATAGGTGTAAATTTTGCGAAGGTGTGCAATGGTGAACTGAATAATATTATAACAAAAACCTTAGATAGAATTTCCTGCTTTGAATTTGGGCTAGATCTGCTGAAAGCACTTATTTCAACGTTTCAGAAATACAAGATGTAAAGTTTGACAATATTCATCATTTCCATCATCCCATTAAGTTCGGGAAGAAAGCATGAATTAGAATTACACACCACTTCCATGAAGAGACATTCGTTACGATGACCAGAAAACAGTACAGAGAATGACCGTTTATGAGTAGTTAAGTAATAGCAGAGTTATCTGAGTACTTCATAAATTTGACTGAATGTGGCATAATCTAAATCTTTATCTGATCCACTTCTCTAAACACCCTCTCTCCTACACCATGCAACGACTTTCCTAATGACGGCGAAAAATCTGGTAGTTTTTATTTGTATTACATCCTATTACATCCTAATCCAAACTAATTGTTGTCCTTCAACATCACGAACATAATGCTGCCATCGCCTATTCTAGACAGGTTTTTCAAATCGGATTTAATGAAGACGGTCACCATATCTATTAAGGGGAAACCGGGGCAAATACATAGTTATCACAGATTCAAAGTTGGTCTAGTGGTGGTCTGCAGCATTTTCTTACGTAAATCATCGCACACTTTGTGTCATATAGTAATCGCTAGATGGCAGTTGTGTGCTCAGTAACATTTTGCCGCAGCAATTAGGAAGCTGACCCCGTGAAAGTGTTAAAATCGCCGTATTGTGGACATACATAGATGCCCACCTAAACGCCTTCCGATCGAAGATAAATACTGAGAAGAAAATAGTCGCCAAAAGTGAGACATGACGTTCTCTAGTTCAGCAGCAAAATGTGTAAGTAAGACCAAATCGCTTATCATACCTGGGAAATGATCTCCGCCGTCACACAGTGTGGAAGATACGTGCAAAGTTTAGAAGCACCGTTACTATTACTTTTTTGGTATCCAAACGATTTTGAATAATTTAGGCAATTTGAACCAGTAGACGACTACCAGAAAGGTAATCCCTGCTGGAATTAAATTTGTTAATCTTCACATACTTCTTTACCGGCACAACCTACAGACCACATTGTGTTGACACCATCTGTCATAAGGCTTGCTCTGTTGAAACTTAAAATTTTATCACCAACTTCGTACATACTACTCTTTTACTTAGTAACAGTGAAGAAAACGATTTCGGTTTGTGCTCATATAGGTGGAGTACACTACATTTGTATTACTACTAAGAAAATCTACAGCAAGTTCTCTTGTTCAACCACTTAAAATGAAGGACATGCTTCAAAAATATACTTCATTAATGCATCTATTTTGTATCTAGTACATCTCTTCTATATTTTCGTGTCTTTACCGGTCTTGCATTCGTTACAGCAATGCAATTATAATCTGGCACTCATGAACAATATTGGAAATCATGATAAGTACTAAATTTGTGAGCCAATGTTGTAAACACAAACCCTTTATATTTAGGCCACATAACGAAATACTGTCACGATAAGCAACACATTAACTGCTCAACAACAAATACCGTTCTTGTTGCTGCTAGATCTTAATCACCAATCTTTAGCGCACGACAAAGTGGAAAGTTTAGGTTTATACAATCCTAGTCACGAGCAATAAAAATTATTATGATAAAAAATCTGTCCGAATAAATAACGAAACGGTTGATGTTAGTTTACTCACACGCAATATTTTTGAATTTAATGTGCACACACATTTAATGTGCTTGATAATCTGTTAAGAAACGCAAAAATATCATTATAAATAAGACCCGGTTCTAAACGACTTCCACATTGCCGTATGTGAATAATTGATGAAAGCGGGAAGTCTTTCAATGTTAGCACTATAAATAATAGAACTCTAAGTTTGAAGAAGTCTATTGGTAGATTTATCTACAAGTTGCAAATAATAAATCATCTTAGATGCATGCTAACATGATAAATGGTTTAGATTTCTTCGATAGAGCTTTTGCTAAACTGCCTGCCAAGATATGCAATATCTATTAAAACATCTTTAAGTTAGCCGAACCTATTTGTAGAACTAAGAGTTACTAGAAAGTCTAAGTTTACAGTTTATTTGCGGTATAACAATTCCTAACCTCACCAAATATAGTCGCATAAAACAAAAACATCCGCAATTATATTTTATACTCTACACGTAGATTGTAACACAACCGCCTCGCTCCCTGCTATCTTACCAGACTATTCCAAGGAGAGAAATGGTATGTAGTTTGCATGCAGAGGGCGTTTCTCATTCGACAAGCCGTTCTCAAGTGTTACCACAACACTAATACGTAAGGAAATTATGTAAGGTTTGTTAATTTACATTGCTATCGTGTGCATTATCTGATTTAAAACGTTAGATAGTAGCGAGCGCAATTCATTTCTTGCTGATACGCGCACTTGGTAGCCAGTAATTAATTATTCTGTAAGAAACGTTAAATCCATCGAATCTGTCGATAGGGGCTAAACGTTGTCTTTCGGACATTAATCCTATTTCGCCGTTGGAATTTATGTACATACGACATTTGAACGCAGTTGAGTTATACAGTTTAAACAGATTCAATTGGTTATGTAAATCTTCAGGAACTAAAACTGAGGGAGGAAAAATAACACTAAAATAGAACGATTTCTATTTTTAAATAGCAATCAAAAAATCATATCAATTAAAAATAGTTTATATTGTTGTTTTGAGCCCCTTCCATATGATTTTATAAAATTTATAAAATAATCTTAATATCGTATACATTCTAGATAATAACGTAGAATTATTTACAATATATGTATGCTCGCAACGCGTACCAATGGAATCCAAATTGGTGCAAGTATATGTATATTATCTGTAAATTATTATTTACTCCTTCTACGAAGTTAATGATAATAGTGTAACATTACTATATTCCACTTAAAAAAACTCGATCCTTTTCTTATAGCTCACTGCCATATTCATACAGATGGCAAACTTCACTGCAATAAAGTGTTAACTATTTATCAATTGTAGACGTAAAATATAAACTATTTTATAATTTGCTTTGTAAATACACCTCTGAGATAGAAGACCTTTTGGAATATATGTATACGTTGCCTGTTTCCGTCGCTTTTTCTTCTATATCTATCTCGCTTAGGTCTCCTTTTCGTTAGCCGGACAGAAACGAGTTTTTCAATCACATTGGTCAGCGGCTGAGACGAAGCCCAAGACGCAGAAGAAGAAGAAGACAGAAAGAAGAGGAAAAGAAGAGAAGCATCGCGTCTGCAAACGTTAATTTTTCATCTCTCTATGAATACCCGTCAAATTTATTCAAGTATGTAACAAGCCGAGATGACAACTCTGATTGCTTATCAAGATTTTATTTCAAATGAATATTTTTTTGGTGTACTCTCTTCTCTCCCGTCTCTCTACTTTACGGAGTTCTCTTTTTTATCTTCTTTTCTACCGTCGTCTGCCTCCTCCTTCGCCACCTCTTCATCATCATAACCGTCATCATCGTGCTGATCAGTGGCGGGGTATCGAATTATTGGCAAGAATAATGTTGATACAAACAACCACCTTCGTAAATGTAAACGTTATAAATATTGCTTACCCCAATATATAACTATAATGAGGAGAATTCTGACAAATTTTTACTTGGTGAAATGATGAAGCTTATTAATGATTTTTACTTGCAGGTATACAGGCAGATACCAGTTAAAATTACAATAGCATGAAACTTAACATGTATATGTTCGTATTATTTCGTTTAAAGTTATTTGCAATCAATTGTTAATTGACTATATAGTCAATTCTACATCCATTCCTTTGCATACTAAACAATATTTTAACTCAATACTGATTGAACCAGAAAAAATAAAAAATTATACACCCCGTTAATTGGATCATTCATAGTCATCGTCATTTATAGAAGATACAAAAATTCTTTAAGACCAGCAACATCCATCAAAAATATTTTTTTGTTTAAAGATAATTGCTATACACGACAACATATACAACTATTTCTTTCTTTTTAATCTATAGTGTACTCCCACCACTAACTTGATCATGTTGGCCACAGCAGACTTTTTGCAAACACAATTCACTAATATCATAAACTATCGCAAAATAATAACAAATTTAAAACAATGCTGCAGCTGCTTTTATTTCAAAAAGGTGTAGATGAAAACACGTTAGAAAGAATTATTTTCTTTACCGACCAAAACTAATATCCATAAATTTAAGATTCGCAGAGGAAATTTATTGATTTCGAATTTAATTTTCGGAAAAAAGTTGTGCTCACGAGTTGCCTTCTCTGAATTTATGTAACAATTCAACTAAATAAACACACAAATGTTTGACAAAAAAGAAGTCAAGACTAAAAAATTACAATGCTGCGTAATAGTTACTATTACATCATTTCGTTAAAGACTACTCTCATATCATATTTTAGGAATAAGCTGATTATGAACACAAACTGCATAGCCTAACTGCTAGATAGATGAATTTGGAAGTTGATTGAAACGCGAGTGCTTGAGAGCAGTTGTCCGTGGTCTGTACAATCTTAGTATAAAATTGGTAGCGCATAATTACTTGTAATGAAATGAGACTAACAAAAGCATCAACGTTGCCGCGTAAGAACTGAAGCAGCAATGTTGATAACAAATATGGTTTAGGAAGTCGGACGAGCAATATACAGAAGGTAGATACATACAAATTCAAAAAGACAATTTTTAAATTCAAGCATGTATATTTTTTCTTATGTGCGGGATAGTATCATTTCAGCATTAGTTATAAAACTAGAGAACCAGAGAACAATTAGATAACTGATTCTGGATCTCGTAGTATGTATTACGAAAACCAGGTTTTATGTCGAAAACTCTACATGTCCAGACACAACCGTGATTTAAATAAACCCTGGTCGCCTAGATACCTCTAATCTGTATTGGTTGATGTATTCATTTAGGCATTAAAAATACTTGTCGCTGTAGCGTATTGGATACTTAGAGAACTGTACTGGAACACATTCTGGGAAATCTCGCAAAGGCTGCTCCCCATATTCAACATAAAACCTAAATTCTAATAAACTCCCTAGATGTCAAGTCTAAACTTCGTTTGCAGTCAATTTACAGGGGTAATCTAAAATACATGTTTGAACCTAACATGGAAACAAGCCAAAGATAGTTTTAGTTGTCAACTTACTTCAAGTTTATACACTCCTCTCAGAAATGCTCTAACTTCTTTAACTTTTCCAAGTAGGAGCTGGCAAAATAAACGGTTACGTATGCAATGGTCTTCTCTTTCGATAAAAGTCTATGTCTACTAAGCTTGTTAAACCGTCACAGGAAGCCAGATCTCATTTAACCAATCCGAAGACCAATTTGTGAATTTCGACAATGCCAATGCCCAAGTGGAAAAAGCTACATTGATTTAATGGAACCAACCCTTCTTATTTCGTCCTTTTTTGTCACTACTTTTGCTCTCAACTGATCAAGTAATAACAAATAATACCACCATTTCTAATCCACTGTCTTGAAATGCAGGTATGTATAAACTTATATCTTAACCGATTCAATTAAACAATTCCAACAGAATCCTGGAAATCATTATTTGAATGCATTTATGTTCGGAAACCACGAGTCTACGGTTGTCCATCATTTTGTAAGCATTTTCAACATTCTCGGTGATAGTGGCCGTTTTTGGTCGCCCCAAATGCACGTCATCGGTAAAACTGATATTATATGCTACTGCTCATCTTTTCATAGTAGAAAATGATGCAAGAGACCCCATAAACAGTGCCCAACTCAGTTTCAATTTATGTAGAGATAATGCCTTTCAAATTTTAAAGTTGCATTAAATACGATTTTATCCATTTTTTAAAAATATTGATATCGACTGGCGCAGGAGGATGTGAAACAAGAACGGAGCATTCAAAATGGCTAAAATTTTCACACGCATATAAGATTGCCAAACGGTTTTGGCAAATAATGTCATTTTCATGTTGAGGTTCAAAACATTTTCGGCTACTTTCGTAAGTACCTCCAAGTTAGAAGTTCAAAAGCTAAAACACACTACCTTAGAAAGAAGATCGAATAAGGGCTCATATTACAATAGTAAGTAAAATTAATTTAAGACATAAAAATAAGTCGCTTAAATCCATTAATTAAATATTTAATTGTATTTCCATAAAATGAACTGAACACAGATGTATAGGTAGTTAATATAAATCCAATACTCTTAACTATACGCCACTGATCATATCCAATGCTATTCTTCTTTTTATTCTTCCTCCTGTCTTTCGAATGACGTGTAGATTCGAAGAGACCGATTTGATTTTTTATCTGCATTACTACATATTTTAAAATGACTTATCAATCCGAGAGGCGGTCGAGACTGAAGATAACAAGCGCCGTCCATAGCAGCCAGTGTACATACATATAGCAACCGCTGGCTGTCGAGATGAGCTGAGGCGGCTTGTCGATGCCGGGGCCGGGGCCAACCCAGACACGACCGATCAACGTTCGGTAGTGCTGTTATGTGCCGTGTGCGTATTGTGTGGAACTCTTGTAAACATGCCTCTCTCGTTATCTGGCTTCTTCGCTCGTCGTCGGTCCCGTGTGTGTGCGTGTTAATAGCCGGTCGATGAACAAATGTTATCTTTTTCCCATAGTTTTATGTCGAAAACGGCTGTAAAACGTCACAATAATGCGTTCTCTGCTCGTAGTCGCATCGAAATGAAATATTTACGTAGGATAATCGAGGAATTATCTCCGCATTATATGTATACCTTGTGTACAGTAATTCGTTGTACACAACTCGGTCGAAGACGGTAGCTAGTATCTTGTCGAAATATATACAGCTGCCATGAAGTACTTTTATTGTAAATACTGATTTCAGTGCGATAAAAGAGAAAATCAGGTTCATTCTAAGTCATACGCGTTATTCTTCAAAAGTTAAACCCCAAAATTGATTTCTAAAAAAGGTGCGTCGTGAAAGTAATTTATATTCAATTGTGATGTTTCTTAACTAAACATTTACTACTTAAGACTTTTTATAAGGCACATATCAACCGACAACAAAAATAAAATTAATGAACCAACTCCTAACATTCCAAAGCCTTCGAAATAAATTTATTTCTTCATTAAAAGAATAGATCCATAAAATCAAGCTTGTAATATACATTCACGAAACGCAGTATTCCCATTAAAGGTTAGTTGGCGTCACACATCTTTAACGAAGGAAAATGCCTCCTAACCATTAAACTGACAAGGAAATATTTACACTGCGTTTTGTATCGAAGGAGCTGCAAAGAATTTACTTTTCTGAGATAAAAGAACGATTTTTAATTTTAATCTATTCTATCTAATCTATGTCAATAACTATATTGAAAGATTTATGATTCTATTTTTATAATAATTTACCCAAACAGAATGGTAATAGCATATTCCATAGAACACCAATGGTATGAAAGAATTTCTGCCGCAAGCAAAGACTCAAATACTCGCCTGATAAGCTCTTACTTTCACCAATCAACGACCAAACTTTTCAAGTTAAATAAATTATACTAATTACATTTTATTGAACCAGATTGTCCAATTATTAGACACACTTTATGTAACCAGATAGAGTTAATACAATAATAACGCCGGAATATGTGGCAGATGGCTCAGAACATTCCAATAATTCTTATAAAGTTGTTTTATTACTTTTTTGCGTGACAAGATTCGAAAAGCAAAATGTGTTGAATGCATATTTTTTAGCGCGAATTTATACATTCGGTACGTTAATTGTATAATCTATAAAATATCAGAAATTAGTGATATATCGCAGCGTCCAAGGATACCACCAAATATACTCATAATCGAAGCCATGCCTGATGCTTATATGTCTAATACACATAAGTAAGTTACGCAAAAGCTATACTCATTGCTCTGATAAAAGATAAGTATACACTAGTCCATAATGCTTATAATTTTGCTAATAATCGATCATAAAGTGACTATAATGTGTAACTATATTAATGTTTTGCATCTGGAATGCAAGAAAATTAAAATGTATAACATTCCAATGTTTTAATATATTCCAATTAGTTATCAAATTTATACGCCTATAGAGCATAATAATTGTAACCCCAAAAGCCTACTCATTTATTATTGAAGTCATAATAGATAATTATCAGATACAAGTTTGCTTAATGAATGTGTCGCATTTAGCAAAACATATCTATTACGGTATGCCAAACGATATCAAGATTAACCTTAATTGCCACAACGCTCTCTGTGTTGGTAAATATTTGCATGGTGTGAATTTCCTCATGCGTATTGTTAATTGGAATTTGTGCCATTTTATTCTACAACAGTTGAAGTTATTTTTTATAATTTAGCTCAAAACATCAATAACAATCGATCTCATTATGTTAAACGTTTAATGCAATTATCCGTAGAACTTGGTAGAATGGTACTTTTAAGTAATTAATATGAATCCGCAATTAACGCTTGTATCTCGTAAACTAACATGTACAGGGTGTATTTGAAATAAAAGTAAAGACTATGAAAAATGGAAAGATATTATTAAACTTAAATCCAAAATATTTCGCGCAAATTCCTTCCTTAAAATATTCGTCCCGCCACTGTGTGTTACCAATATATCTAGCGCAAAGCAGGTGTAGCGATAGGCGATATTTAACATGTGTGCAACGCACATTCAGAGTCAGTCTGTTTCGAATGTGGAATGTATGTTGATGTTGCAAACATGGAACCAACAATTCTTTAATAAAAAGAAAAATACGACAACGATTACAAAAATTGCAACTAAGAAAAAAGTTCCGATAGTATTTTCATACGTAATCACATTGATATTATAGAACTCTTCATTTAAAGCTATTTAAAAAAACTGAAACATCAGCATTATTTCGTAGTTTTTATAACATCGACAGCTGTTTTTGCTATGTCTTGCGTTAGTTCGATCGAGGTAAACATTTCGAATACATCCTCGATTCATACGCGGCGCATATTATACTTAATAAGGGAGATTTTAATTTTGGCATTTGCGTCGTAATTGAACAAAATTTTTTTGGACTTATATTCTACATAATTGTACCTTACCATTTTTAATATTTTTTACTTTTATTTCAATTACACCCTGTATGTATATAACGTGCGAGTAACAGTATTTGTTTCTAATTATATCAAAACTATCTTCTCATTAGCCCTTTACCTATAAAGCGGTTGAATTTGTTGTGAAGTAATATATTAGTCTGTCTGTTTGTGTGTTTATATTAATGTTATAGGTTATGCTAATTATTCCTACGCCTATGTATAGTTCGTTTCACCACCGGCACTTTGACACGCATCAACTTGTACATGATTTTTAAAGAAAAATTTCCGCTTACTGAATCTAATAAATAGCAAGGTGGCTTACCTTGATACCTGTGAATATTTGAATGTTGAGAGCAATTTATTAATGCAATAACGCTGAACGTATTCTAGTTCTTTTCCCCTTTTCTCATAATATAAAGGTCTTACTACTTTCCAAACTCAGATAATTTCTCTAGGTCCACAGTGTCCACGATATTCTAAACCGAACGAAATTCTTAAGGGGACAGATACTGCTTAAGGTTCCACAATTGCTCGCGATCCATGTCTCAGATATTCCCAGATCTGACGAGCGTGCAATGCCATATATGGAGATAACAACGCCATAGAGGCTATTACTAGCCTGAGAACGCAACGCACCTTGCCCAAGTGCTGCTGGATCAAATCTTTATCTCCAGCGCTTTGACAATCAGTCGAAGAGAACAAAACAGCCCCAGTGGGTTTTTATTCTCCAAACAGAAACCGAATGGATCGGGAAGATCATATAATTAGGGATGATCATCAACAGAAGAGTAACTTTTGCCGAGCTAGAAATGGGGCGAGATGTGCAAACTACATCCTATCCAGGGTAATCGTATGTCAGCCCAGCCTAAAGCGGGCCATCCTTCTACTACTACAAGCACAAAATTGCCTCCTAGTAAAACTTTTATATCTTTATCACAATGAACACGGTTTGGAACGCTCATATATGAGATTACTAACGACGACTAAACTTGGTGTAAAGATGGTAAATAGATATTACTGCAATGTAATATGTTCAATTGTCTCAGTAGATTTCTTTCAAATTCTTTCTTTTAATTGCATACAGTTTTACCAGTTAAAGGGTAAAAAACCACAATTGAATTAAATCAATCTTTGTGAAATTACCGAAACATGACACTCCATTCCAGTTTTAATATCTTTGACCGCAAATTTAACGAAGAGAAATTTATACCTACATAGGCTTACAATTGGAATCTTAGCAATGGTATAAGCCAGTTAAATTGAAGTAATGTTACGCTTTTTAGCTCTGAAAAGCGTTATGCTCTTACTGCTAAGCGACAAGAAATTCTTCTGAAATTTGTAGATTTTGAAATATTTCCGGAAATGTATTTTGTTCTTTCTTCTACGAATCACGAAAAAATGCGTTCCTATGAGCCCTTTCTGAGCTGTTTATGATGGTCTAGTTAAAATATATTCATTTTGCCATAGTACTTAAATAAAGTAAAAGCAACAATTGTTTCCCTATTTTTCAAAATTATTTGAAGAATTACAAATCATGGAAGAATAAGCGCTCTGTTGAAGAGCACATCACTGACCTTGAATAAAACTGAAATATTTAAACGACCCAGAAGAAATAATAAAGAATAGTTCCGAAACGTTGGTACATAAAAACCCGATGTCTTTTAACGACTCTAAGTGTAGTCAAACTAATTGACGTCAAAAAAGAGTCGTCAACTTCTGCGTTCCCCGTTTTCAGAGAACAGGTATCATAACAAAAAAACTTTAGAATAACCGTACATGTATCTGAAAATCATCCTGTATTTACAAATTATTTAACAATTATTTTATTGTGTATAACTAAGCAGTTAACTACACGTTTCATATTACTTGAACTGCCGGTCAAAGAATTATTTTGCGAGCATCCGGGACCGTAACTTTTAAACACTAGTAGGAAGTTATCACAACAATAATGTGTGTGCCAGACACGCCTATGCCAGAGCCTCTGCTTTCGTCTACCCGACCGAGTTTTTAACTCTATGCAATTTAGAGCTTGTTTTTATAACAGGTTACCATCGATAGTCGACCACTGACACAACCCAGTCGGCCCTCTTTCTCTTTGAATGGAAGATTTCGAATACTTTGATGATGTATGTACCTCAGTTTCCTTCGAGTTCGCTCTCTTTTTATTACCATTACATCGAATTATATGCGAGGTGAATAATTAAATAAATTCCATAATTACTTGCATAAAAAAGGTGAAAGTTATACCGGCAATGCGGCTGCTTCTAAAAACTTCTCCTAAAACCGTATTTGTATAGGTATAAAATTTTTATTTCCTATTTTACACGAAATAAAAGAATAATATAAGAAACACGGAAATTTTAAAAACTATAACAATAAAATTGCGAGAGGGAAAACACTGCTGAGTTACGAGAACTTCGCACGAGAATGGGTTTGAGAGGAGGGTTTGTCAAATAAACTCTTACCGCAGTTTGACACAAAAATTTGAAATAACAGGGTCGGGAACTGACGGATCAAGATAAGGAAGACCAAGAATTAGTGATGTCCAAGTTGCAAAGGTTCTTCATATAAACTGCAACTGCTGTTTCAATTAAAGGAAGCAGATTAAGTTACTAGGTGCGATTTTTCTCTGCATATAATAGCTATAATGGAAGTCCAGCCGGAATGGTTATCCCGTATTTTATAAACAGATGAAGCACGTTTTACTATGAATGGTGGAGTCAATACTCAAAGCTGTGGAATTTGCTCCGCTGAAAATCCACAAAAGTCGCAAATGCAGAAACCGTATCTGTAACTGTCAACAGTGAACGATACTTGCAAATGTTAAAATATTATATTATTCCACAGCTGCAAAACATTGAAAACATTATTTTTATGCAGGATGAAGCGCCCTTCTACAATATTGCGAGGCAAATTGGTGTAATTTAACCATAAATGTTAGAGAATGCAATTTGGAGAAAAGGTTGGTAATCCTATAACAACAAAATGAAGGTAGTACTGAGTAATTGCCGTAACGGAGCAATTGGATTTCGTTTATTTTTTGTTGTTCTCGTTTCCTGAGCAACTTGGACAGCGACTGAATCGATACCTATTAGCTATGCCTGGTCCTCGATTCAGTTTAAACCATCAACGACGCTGGTGTCATATAACTTCGAGAGACTGTATACTAATGACGTTGCCTGTGTATATACAAAGCATAACCTTGTTGCTACCACCATCTTAAAACTGCTAATTAAAGGCATTACAACATTTCACAAATAAAACAAATATATGATGCGGAAGATTAATAAAATAAAGAAACCAGTCAGCAAACTGCGTCAAAGAACATTTATCAAATATAGAATTTAATTCAAGCATAAGGAACGAAAACTGTCATCGATAATCGAGCAATCTGGAACCGTTCGGCTATAAGCAAAACGACAGCAATAGACCAAAGTCGATTATAAACGTATAGAAATGCTACTACACAAATGCCGCAAATGAAGAGCGTGGTTCCACATTCAGCTACAAAACCGAAATCCCCGCGCTTAGATTAGTGCAGGACGCGTTTTACAGTAATTTCACAACAAAGTAAAACGTCGTCTCTCAACAACATGAACTTCGGCAAACGCCCAACGCGAACTTTGCGTTGAAGCGGAGAGCAACGAACGAAGATAAAAAAGCCACCGATTCTTATTAAATAATTGTTAAAAAGTAATTTCCTCGCGAGAAGCAATAAATTTATTTATTTTACGGTCCATCGCTTCCGTAATTCGGAGATCGGCTACGCGGAAAAAAGTAAGAAAAAGAAGCACGGGAGAGAAATATTTCAAACCGTTACGAGGACGATGTCGATGGACAATTCTTTCTGTTGTCCATTATGGTATAGACTAGTGGTATATTACGTTATGTTCGAGTTACAGTGCGAAGAAGGTACAGTAAAATTGCTGTGAAGAGTTAAAAACGAATCAGAATAGTATTCGAATTCAACCGTAGTAAAAAATGAAACTTTATTGTTTTTGTATACACTAAAATTCTCAAAAGTAATATGCAGTACTTCATGCATGCGCTACTAAACTCCATCAAATTTCTAGTAAATTATAAGCTTGATTTTTTTGTTATAACACCCGAAACATTTATTCGCCCATATTTTAACTACAAGTTATAATGGATACTGCACATCTTAGGTACTAAACAGACGAACAGGAATAAAGAAGTGTATTGAACGTAAAACCGTTGTATCTCATGAATTCAGACTATTTCAACTAATATCATGTCCATCTGTTTGGATAGATCAAGTTTAACAATCAGACGTTCAAACACATAGTTTGTGTTTTGAGCAATAGCATAGCACCCACGAAAGAGTTGTGATGTGAAGAATGTGAAGAAACTTACTTTCTATTTTAGTTATTATACTAACCAAACCTCAAACTCAAACTATTCAACCAATTCCAGATTTAACAGATGTGCAACAAAACTGTCTCTTGCCAACTAATGAACTGGAAGTATTACCCACTGATGTCTTTTCATAAGGCTGTTGTAGCACCAGCTAATTATTTCTTGTATTGATTACAGTGTAAGGCCAGATAGACTGGATAAGATGGACTGAAATAAGGACCTTCCAGTAAGAATAGACTCCAATTGATATACAGACAGCTTCAAAACGAAATAAGGAGCTGGTATATATGGAAGTAAACCTAGAAATGCCTTTCGATAAACTTCAGAAAGGACACGATGGCCTTTCAACCTAGGGTAGTACCAATTCATCACTGTGTTAGAGAAATAGAAAGATAGACCGAGCCAAGTAAAAGCGTCGCTATTTTCTCGGACAGCCAAGCAACACTTAAAGCTATTAGTCCAACAAGTGTTAACTCTAAGCTGGTTTGGAACTGCGTAAGGGCCTTAAATGAGGTGGGTTCTCAAAGAAAATTAACTCTGGCCTGAGTTCCCAGACACAAGAAATGAGGCAGCAGACGATCTGGCGAGATAAAGTTTGTCAAGGCTATTCGTTGGAGCTGGCCCTTCGTTCGGCACCCTGAAATCACAAGTCAGAAAGTCCATCAACGAATGGATACCTTTACAAGTCCAGGGAATAGTGGCAAAGCCTATCAGGTCCAAGACAGGCAAAACGGTTTCTAAGTCAACAGACACCTTAATTTACTAGAGATCTGCTGGGTAAAGACAGAAAAGCTGTCAAAATGATACTAGGTCATCTAACTGGTCATTGTAGACTAAAGAAGCATATTCATAACATAAGCCTAGCAAAAGATACTATATGCAGATTCTGTAACGAGGAGAAAGAAACCCCATTACTAGTGCTGTGTCATTGCGAAGACCTGGCGTGGACAGGATGTCTAGTACTCAGTTTAGAGAACTCAATACCGCATAGCTACAGAGATCCGCTTTCAAAGAGGATAAGCCTCATAAATAAGGCAAAGTTAGAGAACGCCTTCTATGATTAAAGAGAATCACAATAGATCTGAAAAGGTGGCGGTGAAAGAGGTCCATAGGTCCACCCCAGCACTAATCCAATCTGATCTAGTAGTAGTCTACTTGCGAAGAGCATCGAACAAATTAGTGTTTGTTTCAACCCAGAACCGATCCGAAACACTGCCCTGAAATGACAAATTGTGTAAAATAAAATGTGTACCAAAATTACTGGAATCATAACCATTTGCAGCTCATTAATTATAAAGACAACACAAACTGTGACAAATGTGAATCACCTAATCTTGAATAGCAGAGTTTTTACCTCCCCCCTTGGATGTACTTATTGCACAAGTAAAGGTTGCTCAATCGATCCCATGTGTAAGATCCACACATTTTTTGACAAATTACTTTAGCAAACAATATAATTTTCTATACTAAGCCCAATTAACATGTGCTACAAATAAGATTCACTCGTAACTAAACTTTTTGTAGATATGCCCTCATTAGTAAAGATACTACGAAAATTAATAATCTCAAAATTTCTAGATGTTGAAGACACTTTTACATATGGTTTCCCTAGTACGAACGGTTTGTGTTTCTTCTGTCTCAATTTCAAAAAACATCATGTTCACTATTTGGCAAAAAATAATAGAAAGTAATAAAGAATCTTCAGCCACAGAAAACTCTTGAGATTGCAAGAATGTAAATTAAAAGCAAAGTGACACAAATTATTTTTTTTATTAGAAACCAAAATTGCATTAAAACTTCAAACGTGCTAAATATACGTAGAGGTTAGACAATATACGCAACTTTACCGTAAAAAAAGCGTAAAATAAGGATATAACATGAATAGGAAATTAGAAAAATTACAGTCGAATTAAAGCAAGACCGCAAGTTGGAAAGAAATTTTTAACGGAAACAATTAAGAACCTAATTTTTAATATTTCAATATACCATAACAAATAAAAATTAAGGTTTTGATTTAAATATACAGAAGTCATTGCAAGACACTGAAGAGCACTATTTTCCATTCATAATAAAATATTTATTTTATTAAAAACTTATTTTACAAAGTCTTTCATATACAAAAAAAAAATATCCCTGTAAATATATATAATGTCATTCCGCCCAAAGTGTGACGTCTACTTCATATCCTAAAAACACCATGTACATAATAAATTTCTGTTGTATCACTTAAATGTCTCGAAGCATAATCAACTATTATAAAAATCTGTGTATCTCTAGAACCCATAACGTATATATAAAAGGTTGAATTGCCCACAGAAACTAAACGACGATCTCGGTCTGCTATAAATGCTGTAAATAAAACGTGTCTTCCACGGATTGGGAGGGAATGCGATGCCCTAATGCGCTTTCGTTGTTCGACTATCAGTTTGATACAGATATCGGCGAGGAATCTAGTTATGAAGCGCACAAAGAGCTTGCTCCTTCGATTCGCTGGTTGCTTCGATCGGATTGTATAGCCTCTATACTCCATACTCGTTGCTCGTACAGAAGCTTCTTGCCTCAGTAAGGCCGAAGGCCGAGACATTGTACCTGCTTTTTGATAAATTTTATACTCTGAATAATCGCCCGCTGCTATTTGCGAATGCATTTTAAATATTTTACGATGCTTGTTAAATATAAGAAAAGATAATAGGGACTTTTTATTTAGTTGCTTACATGTAAAAAATTCTTATATTGCATTATAAATATTTTTTGTGCAATCTGTATGAAGATTGCAAAATTTGGTAAAGTCTTTAAACCAATAATAAGATTATTATTTATTTACATAATTGTCAGTCAGTTCCGGTTTTTAATACAAAGTATTTATTCCTCTAACCAAGCGAAGTATGCTCAACAGCCTCTGATGGCGACTGACAAAAAATTATAAACGTGAAAAAGTAAATAAAAGACGGTATGTCACCTCTTTATTTCTACGTTTACAGATGCTAGTTACTACCAACCACCACTACTAACCTCAAATGAGGTACAGAAAGTTGACTTTTTGCCAAGAATCGGACATTGGAGTATATTTTGCTGAAGTCCACGCTAGATCTACAACTTAGTGTACACAATGCTAGTGAAATTATTCGTACCTACAAATTCCTATCTTCACTGCGAGCCATTATTATTACCAAGTTCGCAAAATCGACGTGTATCTTGATCTGCTTTACCCATCCTTTTAAAACATTACCTTTATTCAGTGTTCCAATACCTCAAACTAATTAAACGCATATATTGTATTGCATTACAAAAAGAAGAATCGTACCAGTTCAATTAACCTCTCCTCGCTGCTATTTCTTTAGTACCGTTCTAATCCGAAGTTCTTAATGAATCCCAAGCATAGTTTGGGTGCCGAGACTTTAATCTATTCAGATTTTAGAATCGGCTCTCCTATATGCCTCCTATCCTAATTCTTCGCACTCACACGTGATTTTATTGGCTTTGTTCATTTTTTTCAAGTGATATTTTAGACGGCAATGACCAATCAGCAAAACCATCTTTAAGCCTAATTTCTTAGATCAAGAAATTGTTTATTACTATTTGGCGAGCTGTTGATAAATTTCTTCGCTTATATTTTTCCAGATGTTTTCCTCCCGACGGATGATTTCCTATTCTTGAAGTTCCTTCTTGAGCTGATGCTTTGACATACCAAAGAAAGGTTCGGGTCCAATGAAATGCATGTACGCAGCTTGTCTTGAAGTTCATCCACCATTCATTTTATTTGGTATTGGTGTGCGCTGGAACCCACATCACGGATGCTTTGCTTTTTGTGACCAGTTACATCACATTCTTCCGGCATTCCCAAACCAATTTAGACTCAAAGCTGTGAGTAGCTAGAGCTTTCAGAGCGGCTTGGCTATCGCTACCAACATAGATCTTTGCGCCCTTATAAGTTCTTATCTATATTTTACTAGAAGCAAAGATCTATGGCGTGTATCTCCGCTTGAAACATTGTTGAACATGTTCCTATGGCTCTAGGAAAGTTAGTATTTGGTTCATGAACATCAACCCCCACTACTTTGTAAACGCATGTAAGTAGAGCTTCAACAACACGAGAGAGTGTGTTAGTGCTTGCTGAATTAGGAACTGACCATGAGTTTGACATAATTAACCTGTACAAATCTTCTGTGAAAGAAAGATTTATTTGAATTATTTTCCTTTCAGTGAAAATTGACATGATTGAAGAGTTTCGTTCCCATTAAGGATCCTGGTGCTGTTGTCTAAATAATTTCAGATTTGTGTGAGTTGGATGGAGCAGAAGCCTCTTGGTCAAGGATAACCCCATAAAGG
The DNA here is from genome assembly GCA_004785975.1 of Popillia japonica. Taxonomy (NCBI): domain Eukaryota; kingdom Metazoa; phylum Arthropoda; class Insecta; order Coleoptera; family Scarabaeidae; genus Popillia; species Popillia japonica. The sequence goes on from ML217620.1 coordinate 18,503, forward strand.
CAAAATACAGATACAAACAAGCATGCAAGACCTTTTTCATTTTCCCGTATGTGTGTTTATATGTGGCGTACGGTGTAATATTTTGCAAAATAATAATTTACACTTGGAAAGCATAAAATTATGTCGAACTACATACCAAAGCGACATTTTTAAACAATAACACAGGATTTTCTATAAACCTCTACGGCGCTGTATTGAAAGAATAATTCCAATCAAAATCGTTAAGACATAATAATAATTGGAACCAAGCATTTACACATTTCTATTAGCCACCTTTTTTATTTTAACTGGAGCTAAGATAATTGAAAGGTAACGGAACAATGTATCACCACACTTGAACTTTTGTTTAAGCATTCCAGAAATAAATATCGATAAACTTTTGCAAAATTGCCAATAGAAAAGGGTGACACTAAACTCCAGCCATTATGCAAAGATGTACCAACAGCGATGATAAAATGCAATCATTGATAACTTCAACATCTGTGTCACTATGAATAAAATCGACCTATATGTTCCATAGTAATAGGATCTTTCACTCAAAACTTTACTTATACATACATATGTACACCCACGGACTTTAGTTATGTCCGGTATCTAGCGGTACAGACTGCGCTCCTGTCACCATGTCCGTTTTATCTTAAAGGGAATAGTGACAGGAGCGCAGGCTGTACCGCTAGAGAGCGGACATAACTAAAGTCCGTGATGGTACATACATACATATACAAATGTAAAAGTTTGGAAGAATAGGGTTGCTGCTGTTGCTACAAAAAATAACTAATAAAGAAACTTGAAACACTCATTAGAATCATCAGAAGACAAGACTTCACTTAAAGCTGCAAATATTTGTTGTTTATTTGACCACCAATTTTGATTGTTTTGACATTCTTTATGGACTTATGTATATTCATCTATAAATTAATCTATTTTACAACCTTAACGACATACCATTGATCTTACACCGCTAATTTCCATTCATTAATTTCTCCTTTTGTCCTACTTGCAAGTATACGATTCCAAATGTAACCTTTCTCTAATAAACTTCACACTTTTGCGTAACACAAGAGAAATATTAAAAAAGAGAAAGCCGTCTAACTGTTTTTGAACTAATTTTATAATAGCAGATTTCACAAATCTCAACAAATTTCAAAAAATATAATTAAGACCTTATCTTATTATATAAGACCTATCAAAATGCAGACTGTACTTATTAAGCTTTTGATTTACGTTCACAAAATGGTAATTTTTTCACTATATACGCGTGTACAAACGTTGAAAGTTCGAGATTTATTGCAGTTACTCCTCCCATTTCCAGTATATCACCTACGTCTCAAAGGTGTATCTTGCAGATCTTTCTTTTCTCAAATCGCATACGTAATATGATAAACGATGTGTCCGCTACATGTTAATATGGTACGCAAATCAGCACGATTCGGCACTGACCTTTGTAGTGAGAAAAATTTCAAATCTGAATATAAATTTTATTTGTGTTAATTGTCTTGTTGAGGAATAAAATTGGTGTTGATTTATTACAAGGAATGAATATCAACCTTTTTATTGTTATTTTATTTTCTATATCCTTGCACTTTATATTGTTGTGATGCAAACGAGTAAAAGTGAACGACGTGTCAGACAGTAGGCGAACACAAAAGGTCTTCTGGATTCGGTGTTGCTCAACAGCGTCGGTATATACAACATAGCACACACCGGTATTTTCACTCGGACCATTTGTCACAGAGGAAATGAAGGCTAAGCGTATAAATCTGTCCCATAACTTACAAGACGCCAAAACAACGCGACATCTACAAAAATCACCCTAAGTTATTGCTTATTATTGCTATTCTCCAACGCAGGCACGAGTATAAGTGCTGCGCGCGAGGCATACCGATCTGTTACGCATACATTGGTTGTTATTTCGTTCGTTATTCAGGTTACATGCTACAGGTACACTAGCATCATAAAATTTGGAACCAGGATAAAGCTTCAGAAAATATGAAGAACAGGTTTGAATTAAATTTTTAGCAACACGCTTTCTGGTATTTGCGTACAAATTAGCATTTCTAAGTTGAAACTTCTTTATATTGATGTATTCAACACAGCAATCCTGCATTACCTCTAAACTTGCCTGGAAAGTCTGTTTTATCTGCAAACTAGTTCTCCATTGGCTAGTTAGCCCCTAGCTACACAATATAATGTATGGTCTTTATATTCACAAAGAGAACATGATAATAATCCAAGAGAACTAAATCTGGGATATGCAATTCTAGCTCTGGACACATTGAAATCATGGCAATACGCAATTTGTGCATTTTCCTGCAAAAACAACACATTCTTTACTAACATAACATGTCTTGTTTCCATAATTTTCTCTTTCAAGATATTTTTGGCACAACGTGAATAACTATGATGCTTCCACTCTTGCCAATTTGTATTCGATATTCAATCATTTGAGAATATAATGGTCGCATTCATACAAAATCTTTAGTGTCTGAGCTATATCTTTTAGCCCAACTCAATGGTCTGATACGATAACGTTATCAACAACGTCAATATTTTCGAGGATAGACACCCAAATCTCTATTGCTGGTCTATTTTCGTCTTCAATGGTATTTAACCCTTTCTCTTCTTATTTATCGAATTTATCTAATGGAATTTCTTTCCACAGCATCGTACTAAGAAGAGTTTTACATAAACTTGATATCAATACTCAACACCTAGAACCTTAATAGAGTAGAAATCAGGGCTAAGCCGTTAATCTAACGTATGTATGTTGGACTTTCTTTTCGTAATGAAGCTACAATAAATTTATTATTACGTCAGTTGAAGTCACTTCCACTAATACCGGAAATAAACTAAAATTAGTATTAACACCAAGAAATATATAAGTATGTCATGCAAAATATAAACAGACGCTCCTGTTGCATTCAACGACTAGCACGTAGGGAGATACCTAAGACCCCCACAATTATGAACTAATCAACTGTTTGGTAACAAACTAGAACATAGTAATTGTCTTATTCAGCTTTTTCTCCTTAAAAAGTGAAGATTAATAGGTGCCAAAATGGTACAGAAATTTGGTGCATGGAACATGCTGTTGGCAAAATTAGCTCAATAAATTAAAATATTCTGGTAATTCATCACATCAAATTGCGACTGCCTCCAATCTCTTATGACTAGCACGATATTAACTTTATGTAGACTTATACCGTGAGTTTTTTTTATCTCTGAACATATAACGTTACCATTACCCTATGTTCAATTATAAAATGGACAAGTCAATGCATTGTAGAAAATTGTACTATGCAAGTCAATGCACTCTTTGAAAAATAAACATTCAAATACGCCCAGACGTCAACATTTTATTAAAATAAATTAAGATTGTCACTTCGTTATTAAAATAGTTTAATTAAACACAATACAAGATTAATAGATTAATTTAGTTGAAAATCGAACAGAAAAATACTACTGTGGTGGTGAATAGTGCCAAAGCCATCGTTTTTGAACCAACCACAATCAAATGACACATCTAATAATATTTTTAGGTTATAATACAGGTTATAATTTATTTCAATACCTCAAAGGTGAAATTATATGAAGTTACAATTGTTTAGTTATTGAGTATACTTAATATCCATTCTAATCACCAGATATTAAATCATTTAGTACAGAAATACAAGTTTAAGGAAAAACTGACTTGATGCACTTTATTTGTGTAATGCTAATTTTGAAATTATGTACAACAACACGCAAACATTATACTGCTAATTCCACTAACTCCGTAAGTACATAGGAAGCATTTGTCTTTTTTATGCAAATTAACTATGCAAACTTCATAGTAATATTGCAAATAGTACCAATCGATGGTATTGATCTGTCTGGATACTGAAAACAGGTGACGAATACTGTACACAGTGTTGTTACCCTTGTATCAGTTTACGATTGTTATCTTTTCTTCTGTACATACATACATATTTGCAATAAAAGTAAACTGAAACGTAATATTACACTTTATTTATTTATTAATATTATCAAATTTTTCAACTGGCAATAAATTTGCTAGGCATTTGTATTAGCAAGGGGCCCTACCACACTCCCTAATGAAATGCAGATCACTGGACAGGTCGATTTGGTCCTATCGTTTGGCCACTATGCTTGCCTGACTTGTCGCCAAAGGACTTTTCCTTAGGGTTATCGCTAATCTAAAATTTATAATAATATACAAATAAAGGATATTTAAGAACTAAAGAATCGTATACCCACTGCGTGTTATGCATTGAATCCCAATTTCATTACATTAAGTCACCTTTTTTCTGAAATTTGTACTTCTGTAGAAAATTACTTCGTATCTGGTGATTAGACCAGACATTAAGGAATCGCATACTCACTGCATGTAATGCATTGCGTCCCAATTTCTTAATGCAGCATTTCTTGCTGTGCACTTTGCAACTTTTTAGTATCGTTTCGCCTGTATTATAACATGATTATAACCTAAAAATATTATCAAATGTGTCATTTTATTCTGCTCGGTTCAAAAACGATGGGTTTGTTATTCACAACCACGGTAGTATCTTTCTACTTTATTTTCAATGAAATTAAACGTATTAATCTTGTATTGCGTTTAGTTGAACTATTTTAATAACGAAGTGACAATCTAGTTAATTTATTTTAATAAAATTTTGACCGTATTTCAATGTTTATTTTTCAAAGAGTGCATTGACTTGCATAGTACAATTGTCTACAATGCATTGACTTGTCCATTTTATAATTGAACATAGGGTAATGGTAACGTTATATGTTCAGAAATATAAAAAAACTCATGGTATGAGATACATATATCTATAATCATATTGCCTCAATAATACTAATTATATAATAATAATAATGCTGATGCTTTCATGATTATTACATCTTCCACATATTTTAAATTTGTAGAACATACTTCAAATATGATATTGCAAAAACGTGTGCTCTTATTCAGTGAAAAAATCTTAGACGCCAAAAGAAATACCTCCACTCAAAATTATAACCAATTTTTTCTGCCGGTCACTTTCTTTTTAAAATGCCAGATTCTCTGATTCATAAAATAATATGTCACAGTGTCACAAAAGATAAACTACTTTTGACTATAGAACAATGTTAATACATGTAAATAGAGTTTATTTTTTGTGTGCCTACAAAGAATTAATTCTTTGCCCACCAGATCTGCTGGTATTCTGATAGATCCCACGCTTGAAATTCCACATGATATACGACCACGATATTGTCATTATATGCCTTTTTTTCTCGATGTGTGGCAGGTAAATGTTATAATATACCAATACTGAAGGAAGTTGAAAATTAAACATGAAACTATTGTCTTAAATTTATGTGAAAAAGGTCACCATAGTTATGTAGAAAGCTTTTTAGGGAAAGCTACCAAGGATGTAAGTTTGTGAAGCGTCACGAGTGATTTCCTTTCTAAATTATGATGGAAATAAAATAAGCGCTAAATGATTGAAAACAACACAGCGTGCTATTAAATTGCTGTTACAAAATAATATTTAATAAATAACTAATATCCTAATACGTTGGCATTAATTATATGAAAAAAAGTCGCACTGCTATATGGAGAATAAAATCTCTGATCTGTATAAAATTTATACCGACACATCGAGAACGGTACATGCATATTTTGTGCTATTTTATCCGCGACCAGCTCACTGTTACAAACTTCGTAAAAACGCGCGTACCGAAAGCAAAGCGAGCTGAAGTAAAAACTGTATTATTATCTCCGGCAGATTTTAATTGATTCTCGATATTGTCCGAAAAAGAATGACTATACAACTGTGATCTCCTAGCTGGCTAGTTGCTTCAGTTTTTGCTATATAAAAATTTTTGCATGCTTACGTATATAATGATTAAAGCAATAAAATATTGAACTGATACAAAGTGAATAAGACAAGTTTGCTACAGCCGAAGCGAAGCTACACTGAAGTACACAAGACAATGTACAGGCAAAATACAACAGTCATGTATCCCCATCTTGACACTGGATATTAACATCTTTTTGCAGATTCCTCGTCTTCGAACATCTTTTAGTATTCAAACGTCACTATTAGCATAGTAAAAATCATCTTAGTATGTAGAGCGAAACATTGACATTCCATTCATTGCTGAGGAGACATGACTTTTTTATTTGACTGTATGATTGTACATATACGTTGGCTATATTTAATTTATTTTTTTTTAATGTTCTGGAATGTTTCTTATATATTAGCATCTCATGTAAGTAGTTAGAAATTAGACCGTCTCTTGATACAACATGAGAGAGTGAAACGCCTTCGAAAACTTCAGTGGAATAATTACTGAATTTTCATAAGATAGTAATTAATAACTTTGCTAGAGAGAACAAAAATATTGATTTGATTTCAAATTTTGGCATTCTTAATTGGGAGTTGCTCAGAGAACTTATATTAGAACAATATTACTTTAAAGCGAATGTCGTTTTCTCTAGAATGTTCAGAATTCAGATTAAATGTTGCATATTATCACTCCGTCAGAGGACCGCCAAACTCTTGCAAACTTAACAGAGCATTCTATACACGCACAAATATTAGTAGTAACAGATGCAAACACTGCGAACAAATTCAAATTATTGGAACTATTTGATCTTCCCGACCAGATTACTCAGGGACTGAAACATAGCAGCATTTAATTAATTAAATAATTCGCTAATGGTATAAATTACGGAGTTACCTTTACAAACGTATTTCCCGCATTATAGATACTCTTATAGGAGATAAGCATAAATATAATACCACTAAAAAACTTTTTTGGCAATAAGCGTATTTGCTTATAATTCTAATTATTTATTAACGGTATATGGTATAAATGTTATTACAATGGGAATTTAAAAAAAAACTATTAATTACTCTGCCTGTCTCTCTCTGTCGCTCTTCTATCATTAATGTACGTTCCAAACCTTTGCAAATGGCTAATATGTATTCAGTAAATCGTAAACTGTAGATTTACTGTATGTTCACTTGGTCATGACAACATATAATCTTACATTTTATAGGCATACCTTAATCATAGTCATTTTAGTAATGTACCTGTTGTTCAGTTTTATTAGTTGAATAATATTCCTCTAATTCAACCTGATACGTATTTTAAAAGTTATGAAAACTCTATGACAAATATGACGGTTTCCACGATAGGGGTCATTAGTCAACTGAATTTTTTTTAATTTCTTATATGTACATATGCTTAATTCCTTCAGTGATTTATACATTAATTATTCTATTGTCAAATTCAGACTTTTAGAGTTTTGCAGACATCTACACTATATTGCGATTATCTCAATTTAATTTTGTTTTCTCAGGTCATATTATTCCAACATACTTTTAATAGTCTATGTATAATTGTATAACTAATTCTTTAATCAAACACATCAAGAGGTACCAAACTACAACATAGACATACTGGCAATAAATAAAAAGTTTAAAAGCAACATGTCAGTCACTAGCCATCATCCATTTACAGATTCTGATTTGCAACTGCAGTCACGTATATTAATGACTAGAGAGGAAAAAATCAGCACTTATCACACCTTTGTAAATAGTATAACCTGAAGACCGTAACAGATAGAATATTGCTTTTGTAGAAAATGTTATGCCCTATAAAAAAGGTCTGTCAAATTTATTGGATGTGTTGGCAACTAAATGAATAAATTAAATAAAACAACGATTAACCTGAACCATAAAAAAACTAGCATCTGCTTACAAACTAGCTGTGTATAACTCACAAACCATTATTATAACATATGCTGCATTTATCAAACTAAGGAGTAGTTCAAGTAAGCAAGAGAATTGGCGTTCATTATCCGAAGACCAACTTCTCTAGATCATTTCCAGCAATTTCTTAGGCACACATACGAGCCATAGATCTTTACGCCCGGAAAAACATAGATAAGGGCCTCTCTAAACTCTAACTGCTCATGGTTTTAAGTCTAAATTTGTTTGGGACTGTCGGATGAACGTGACACAACTGGTCACAAAAGCAGGATATTCCTGATGTGGGTTCCAAGACACTCAAATACCAAAGCAAATGACATGGCGAATGAACTTGCAATTCAAGGCGCTGATATGCATGTCATTGAACCAGAATCCTTCTCTCAAGTTTCAAAACGCCAGCTCAAGAAAGAACTTCAAGACTAGAAAGGGAAAGTAATGGTCTCCGTCACCCTGACAGACGCTAGCAAAGAAATTTATCAAATACAGTGAAACCTGTTTAAAACGGAATCGACTGGGACCAAAATATTTTCCTTTATACACAGGTTTCCGTTTTACTCAGGTTATTATACATATGTATTAAAATATGAAATTCTAATGTTTCATTCAACCGTCCAATCTAAAGCATACCAACGCGTGAAATTCCAAAATTTTAACGAATTTGCTAAAGTTCTAAGACAAAATAGGCAAGTATCTAGATAATATTGCAGAAAAAGGAACACATTTATACATACATACCTATTTTATTTTATTGATATAAATATATGTATGAACGTTACTTTATCAACGTTCGACAAAAGATCGAACATGTGTGCACAACTATGTGTATTCCCTTTGTATTCCGTCTTCCTATTGAGTCGTTTTAACTAGTAATCCACACGTGTGATACATTTTTCAATAGACAAAATGTTTCCTTCATAGGTGACCGTCAGAAATGGTCTGTTTTCTAATCGTAAATCAAGCCAAAGACCGTTGCCGGTCATTTGAAGTATGTAAACTCTGTTATTTATGGTGGAAACCGATTCCGTTTTATGGAGGTTCACAATACTTTTTGGTCTAAATTTATTAGTACGGTTTCGCGTTAAACAGCTTCCGTTTTAAAAAGGTACAGTTGCTATGTTTTTTTACGAGGACGATTCCGGACTATGAAAATTTTCCGCCTTAAACAGTTTTCCGTTTTATCAAGGGTCCGTCTTAGGCAGGTTTCACTGTAATAAATTAACAATAGAAATAAAAAATTTTTGGTCTAAAAAAATCATAAAAAGTCTCGGCACCCAAACTAATTTTGGGATTCGTTAAGAACAGACTAGAATGGTACTGAATGTATAGGATGTTCACAATACTTCGCAGTGAGAGAGATAAATGTTACCTGACCTACTCTTCTTCTACAATAGAAAGGTGAGAAGTTCTAAGAACAAATAAATCCTGTAGTATACGCTCAATAAATATTTAAAAGTAATTTTGAAACGCTCTGTATAATTAACTGGAGTAAAAGTAAATTAATACTATTATCATTCTATTTAGGAAGTTTTTATAACATTTATATGACAAGACACATACGTACAACATATATTAGAATTCTGAAATAAACTTTAAAATTATTACACAGCTATGTAGATCCCAAAGTGATGAGATGAAATACTATTCATTGATATTTTTTTTATTATTTTTCTTATTTTCCTGATTTCTTTTTTCCACTTCTAGGTCAATTGCAACACTCTAATTCGAATAAAGATCAAATTTATTCCAAAACCTTTACAATATAATTTGGTTTTCGTTACAACTTCGTCAGTGGAATTAAATTGACATTTAATTCGTGTCAAATAATAAATAAATAGCTAGCCATGCCTATCAACAAAATTACCTACAGACAAAGAAATTCAGTGATACATAAGATTTTGTTTACAAAATAGTGGACAATTTAAGATATTATTGAAATGTAAAATTCTAATCATAAGAACAATAATCCTTATATCAATGTATTTTTTGTCAAGCTCTAACAATTCCGTTCAAGGACTAGGGAAAAACATGGCAAAAAAACTAGTCAAGAGCTTAATTAGATAAAATTCAGGCATGATTAGGTGATTAGATTATTATAAATAATACTTAAATTTTCTATATCTGTTCTAAAATTGACCACGTTATTCGCTTTTTTAATGTATGTCATTTCATATATTAATCTCTATATAACTATTTTCTTTTTTTTTTAATCTTAACATTTTCAAAATCAAAATTATGTCGTAATTCCTTAAAATGTTTAGACAAAGCAGTTTCCGCAGTTATGTTATGCGTAGCAGTGTATTGATGATTATACACTCGTTTTTTTAAATACTGTCTAGTTTGCCCTACGTAACATTTATCGCAGTCTTTGCATTCTAATTTATATACGACATTACTTTGATTATCTTTTTAATCTCAGTTTTTAAATTAGTAAACAACTGTCTGTTATTGTTTGGTGTAAATGTAATGTTTATATCTGATTTTTTAAATTCGTTTTTAATTTTGTCACTTAAGTCGTTGATGTATGGGATTGTGTGATATATGTTACTATTTTGTTTAGTGCCTATGTTGTATATTTTATGTATTCGTTTTTTTATTAGTTTCTCGTTAAATTCTTTTAGATAACTATTTTGGAATAAATTTTATTATTATTTATTCGAATTAGAGTGTTGTAATTGACCTAGAAGTGGAAAAAATGTCAGGAAAATAAGATAAGTAGATAAGGTCATAAAAATACATACACTAATTCTTATTATATTGTCATAAAGTTCACCAGTGTACTTACCACATATAACAACAAAGTATATGTATGAGAGGATTTAATTCACCCATACATCTACA
>SMLS01061554.1:0-15717 GCA_004785975.1 Popillia japonica
TTCATAATCGCAGAATGAAACTGAACAAAGAAGGCAAGATACTATACGTCAGTATGTAGGCAGATGTTTTATGTTTAAGACCAAATTGAAGATGAGCAAGTTTACAGTGAGATGTACAATTGGGCCAATAATCACGAGCATGCTGTGGATGATATGGAAGATGCAACACCAGATAAATCCACAACTGAGTCTGAAGAGGAAAAAGTTGAGGAATTTAAAGATACAGATGAAGAAAATGAAGAGGATTCTCAAGGGAGGACTAGCGAATGGGTTGAAGAGCAAAATAAATATTATCTAGATGACGAATCTGAAGCCAATACGAAGACGGAGAACGTAGCAGATCCTAAATTTATAGTCGAATCAAGTTTGAAGACGAACGATAGTGGTTATTACTAATCACCCAAGAAAATTCGACAAAGAATCCTACCTAGAAAGATCTACCCAAACTCTTCAGAATTATCAGAAAGTGCTTCGAATGGTGCTGGTCTAAACATTCCAGGAAAAAAGTTTATACGAACTCCAGTAGTAAAGATTCTGGGAATGATTCATTCTTATACAATTATGTACATATTAATTAACGCGAATACAGTCTTCAGAGTTTACCGTCGAACATAACCTGTCCAGATTCTTATCCATCCAGATAAGTGACATAATTGATTTATTTAGTTAATTCCCATCTAAATTGCGTGTAATGGAATGCTTCGCCGGACATTTCGGCTCCTGAATCTTTACAAGTCGGTCGTTTCGCGACAACTAATTACGTAATATTACGTTGATCTTTAATTATATTGTGATCTCGATTTTAATTGAGCTTATCGATCGGTTTAGTTACACGAATAAAAATTAATCTGACAGTTTCATCGCCGTTGTTTATGCTGAGATGAAAAGGCGATGCAGCTGATAAATTCGCGTTAATATTACAAAAAAATTATGCTAGTTTCTTGCCTATTCTGACCTTGAATTACTTTACTAACATGTATGTGCTGTTATTCCAGGAATTTATCGCGGATGTTATGTAATACGGTCGTATTTGAAAATGATAACTTTATAAAAACGGCAGCCAGTTAGATTCCAGTTACAACCGCACGTTGACTAACCAATCTGTTATCATATTAAAAGCACAATGATTGTGTCAATGTTTTCTAATCTCGCATACTTTCTTCTATGCAGATACATAAATGCTAGTAGAAATAATTACCAATCATAGCGAATGAATGTACCATCGTAAGATTTCAATTTAATTTATATTAAGTTTGCAAGATCTGGTCTATTTTTTTTGTGGGTGATTTTAGTTATTGGAGCATGAAGATGTATTAAAGAATAGTGAGGCACCTTGAAAATTAATAGCATTCAATCATTAACGCAGTTTTTTTTCATCTGATAAATTGGGAGGTAAAATGGATAAAATCACGATAAAATTATCGGGTATTATTATTACATTTACTTTACTAAGCATATTTAAGAATGTTACGGACAAATTGTTATATAATCTCTACATCATATTACAAACTATTCAGAAAAGTTCCAAATTTGAGTCCCCACAACAAAGATTCGTGTTCAATAATGCCAAATGCAAAAACGAATGGGAAGCATATAGAGCAGCCCTAACAGCATATAACAAGGAATTGAGGAAGACCAAGAGGAAAACCTGGAGAAGCTTCTGCGAAGGAGTCGAGACCACTCAAACGGAATAGGGCTTCTACGGAAAGAGAACGGAAGCTGTAGTAACAACATTAAGGAAAGTCTAAGTGTCTTTGTTCAGACGCACTTTCCTACCGCTGTGGAGATACAAGACCGGGGAGACCTGGAATGGCTAAGAGAGGTAGGTGTAAGACCTCTTGGTCAAGATTTGAGCCTCTCGAGAAAAATCTTCACATATGAGAGCGTAAAATGGGCAATCAGCGCATTCAAACCCTACAAATCTCCAGGAGAAGATGGCATCTTCCCAGCCCTGAATAAGCAGGGTTCGGAGATGCTACTACCGAATTTGACCAAGCTTTTTAGAGCAAACTTTGCTCATGGGTATATTATACAAGCGTGGAGAGGCGTTAGGGTGGTATTCATACCAAAGGCAGGCAAGAACTTGGGGTCTTAAACCAAAAATGATGTACTGGTTATATCAAATGGTTGTGAAACCCATAGTCACGTAAGCTAGCCTAGTTTGGTGGCCAAAAGCCAACGAAAAGACAGCACAAAGTAAGCTGCAGAAAGTGCACCGACTAGTATGTCTGCCTCCATGGAGGTATTACTAGAATTAGAACCCTTGCACCTTGTATTTAAGAAAACTGCAGTTCTCAGTGCCCACCGGCTGAGTATATCATATCGATTTAAAGATGGTAACTTAACCGGACACTTAAGGATTCTAGATGACCTCCGAGAAGAGATTCCATCCTTAACTAAACCAACAGACATGACTGTCAAATTGCATCACGAGCGACCATTTAGGGTGCTATTTCCGAGTCGCGAGAGATGGAGCTCTGGTGGGCCCAACTTTGAAAATGGAGCCAGTGTGTGGTACACAGACGGATCCATAAGTAGCAACGGGGTAGGGGTTGGCGTTCATGGACCAAGGACCAACCTCTCTAGAACCCTAGGAGCATCTCCAACAATCTTTCAAGCGGAGATATATGCTATAGATCTTTGCATCCGAGAAAACCTAGACAAAAGCCTGAAGGATGCCAACATTTATATATGCACCGATAGTCAGGCCGCTCTGAAAGCTCTAGCCACTCACAGGTCTAAGTTGGTCTGGGAATGCGGATGAATGTGACGCAACTGGCCACAAACAACAGGGTTTTCCTGATGTGGGTTCCAGGGCACACGAATACCAAAGGAAATGACATGACAGACGAACTTGCAAGGCAAACCGCAAACATGGCTTTCATTGGATCCGAACCCTTCTCTGGCGTATCAAAACACCAGCTCAAGAAAGAACTTAAAGACTGGGAAGCAAAAGAAATGGCATCCCTCTAGAGGAAAACACCCGGACAAACACAGGCGAAGAAATTCATCAACTGCTCATCACTGCTTCATCAATTTGGAGTTTAGAAAGCTAGTTATTTGAGGTATGCAGAGATGGATATCAGTTATGATATCGACATTATAACGATATTTAGTCCGCTTTCCCTAATCATATCCAGAATTTGGGGAAAAACGAACTTTAAAAGCTCACTACTACTTATATGGAAGTTAATTTAATAAATTAATTTAAAGTGATGACGATTACAAATTTGTCTGCAAAGAGTGTAGGAAATGCTATATCCACCAAAGTAAGCAATCTTTAAAGGAGCGGGAGTATATGTAGTATAATTTGGTCGCTTTCAAACCTACTTTGACAGCCAACGCTTAAACATCAGAGAAAAAACTGTCTCACTTGTTCGAAATAGTAAAAAGAATAATATTTTATACTTCAGCAACTTTCAGTAAAATAAGCTGCCCACAAGTGTAGAAACAGCGAAAAGTGCTTCTTTTGACAGTTACAATTGACAGTTCCTAGTTATGGATCCCCCCCAAAAAAAATCTGTACATGGACGACTTTAAAATTTTCGGAAGTGCCTTGGTTGTAATAACTATAAAAAAAAATTACGCCAAAACGATAGGAAAACAATAACTTCTATACTGACATTGCTTTAAAAAAATATTCAATTGGAACAGTGGAATAAGTGTTCTTCTAACTTAAACTTAGCAATTAATTTCACAATAATAGTTATAGTAATAATAATAATTCCTGTCTTAAGGTATTGGGGGCCTAGCAGGACTTAAGCTGTTACTTTTGCGCTTTCGCTATGGAATTTGGGAAACTATAAGAAGGCCTTCAATTTATTCTAGATTTTTTCCTTTTAGAAACAGTAGCAGAAAAAACTGAAACTATGAAGGCATCTTATTCGAATTTTCTGTTAGTGTTGGTTGAAGCGCCTATAGAAACTACCTATATCAAACATGATGAAATGAGAGTCCACTGCGAAGATTGATACGTCTTCAGTTCATGTCTTAATCGTGACAACACATCTTTCATCCCCAATTTTTTTGTCAACAAAAATGACTAAAATCTCTTGAATAAACGAACAGGAGCTGGTGATATCATGTGGTGTAAATAAATCATTTATGTGAAGCCAACTATCATGAGGTGGTCAGTGGAAAGTGGTTTAGAAAATCCACTGCGGGATTCTATGCTAGTCCTGAGAAGAAATGAGTTAAATTAAGTTCATAATTTTTTTTAATGTTTATAGTAAGAAAGCGAGCCCCTGATATAGATTCAAATCAAAAGTTGAAACTATTTTTGCAGTCAATGTGTATGGAGGTGGAGGTATGAACATGGAGAGGACCACTCATGTGAATGATTTAATCAAGTAGTACCAATTACACTTGTCAAATCTCAAAATTATAATTTGACAGCTGTCAAAAATCTTGTCGCAGTACAAATAAATCTCTTTCGTATGAATTCAGATTTGTGATGTTTGGTGGTACACGACTTTGTGTAAATCAATTATTAAAGCTTTGCATTCACTATGAATCGATTTGCATTTGTAGTCGAAATCCTTTGAACAGAAATAAAAGCACATATGCTTTGGAGAAAAATATTTATTTAAATATAAGCTCCAAGTTTTAAATATGTAGAATTTCCATCGTTTGCTTCTAAATTCTTCACGAGATGCTGTGCCAGGAATTCATGTTCCAAAAATTATTTATGATTTTATCTGCGGCAGTTAATTATATACTAAATCAGCGAATGCGTTTGTTTATATTTAATAAAACAAGATTTAATCTGAATCCAAGTTTTGAAACGTTTATGATATTTATAATAAATTTGTACAGTGAATGTAGCCTGTCAAGGGTGATAACAGATATCGTTGGAAAATCCATAGAATCACTCAAGCAATCTACTAAATGGGTTTTATTTTAAAACAAGTAATGTTTGTTTATATTTAAGAAGATATGATTTATACTCAAATACATACATACATATGTGCACATACGTATATTCTAATTTACTTCGACATCTTTAAATCAGAAATCAGGACGATGGATTTTTCAATATTTTGAGTGTTGGTGTAATATGTACACTCTCTTTCTAAAGTAATGTCCTCCCCAGTGAACGGGTGCATATCAATAATACCTTGGTTATAGATAGCAATGCTGGGCTAGAGTACTTCCATTGAAAGACGATATTGATATGAACCCGTTGGCTGGGGGAGACATTACTTTAGAAAGAGAGTGTACATACAGGCACAAACAATTGTTTTATACCTTTATCATCTGTCAATAAAATTATTTGTGAACGCTCAGGAGGTGCACAGCACTGTACACTACGTGTGCGTTTATGTCTACGTGTTTCTTTTTTCAACCTCCGATGTGTTATAAAGAAAAGGCGGGTGAATATATAATACAAAAAAGATGATTTTATTACCAAAAGCAATGTACAATACAGATTATTTCTCTACATACATAATCACCTTGACGATTGAGGCATTGCTCATATCTGTGAACAAGCTTTGCAATACCGTCTTCATAAAATGTTGACGCCAATGATTGGAAGTGCGTTGTGATGGCTTCTTTGAGCTCCACGTCAGTTTGGAAGCGCTGCCCCCCCAAGCCACTGCTTCAGTTCAGGGATGAAGGTCTTTGAATGATTTGTTCTTTCAGGATGCATAAACTCTCCTTTTTGGCCCCAAAAAATAATTGCCATAACCTTACGGTTATTGAAGGTTCGTTTAAATTTTGTGGCTCTCTTTCGAGAATTAGTGCGTATCCATTGTTGTGATTGTCGTTTTGCTTCGGGCGTGTGATATTGAAGCCATGTCTCACCACCTGTCACAATGGATTTCAAAAAATCTCCTCCATCAGTATTGCAACAGTCAAGCAACTCCAATGCTGCAGCCATTCGGAAAGTTTTGTGGTTGTTGATTCAGTAGCCTTCCTGTAGTCCAAAGTCGTGTGTCAAGTTTTCCGTTCTGTAATGTTCACCATTTAATATTCCTAAAAGATGTAAGCATTTTTGGCTACTGAAAACTTTGTATTTTTCATGGACATCCCTTGAAAAGATACAGATCCTATAATCTTTCTTTGATAAACATTTGCCCAAACTTCTATTTTCTGTGTATGTACTGTACATAACCAGAGAAGTGAAACCATATTTTATCACTAAACGTAACCTATTCCATTATTAACAACAAACCTGCCAATAAATTTTTGACGAAACTCTTATTATTTGTCTACAGGTAGAACTTCATGGGTTGCTTGCAAACGGTAAGGATGTAAATGATGATCATGCTTAAGAAACCTGAGGGATGTATCTCTACTAATTGCCTAACGGTTTCAAGATTCTCTTTGTCTCTTATTGTAGGTCTACCATTATCCTTTTTGTGACGCATGCTACTATAATTTCTCTAAACAGTTGCACAAAACGGAAAATAGCTCTGCAAATATGATCGTAGGGTACAAGGATATCTGTAAATTCTGCAAAACATCTTGATATGCATCCTTCACAGAGTAAACCCATTCACAAATTAAGTAATTTTATTGCAATTTCTAAAATAAATCTCAACCAGATGCCGTTTCTGATGTCCCGTAAATACAATGCGAGTAACATATATTAAAGCGTGGTAAGGTCAATCAACATAACCTATAACATAAATATAAACAGACAAAATGGCGGACTAATACAGTACTTGACAGCAAATTCAAAAGAATTATGGGTAAAGATCTAATTAGCAGATAGTTTTGATGAAATTAGAAACAAATATAGAACCAACACGCTCCTATCTTTGTTACTCTCGCGGTGTGGCCGTTATTAAATAACACAAAGGTAGGTAATGACGCAGATGCATTTTCAACTTGTCAATTTGATATGTAATTGTGGATGACACTTTGGAGGTTAGTATAAATTCTCTAATCTCAGACGTGAATGGTATGTCTATCTTACTCGTTCATGGTCTACGTTATAGAGCATTCCAACTCTAGTATTTACTATACATACTAGATTCTATTTTAGGATTACTTGACCAACATAACCTAACTTCGTTTCCAATAATATACTGAACTAATTTCTATATAATAGTATATAGAAAAAGTATGAATCTATATGGTGTAAAGTGGCCTTTATGGAAACCGATGACATTGTTGCCACGACTAATGTAGGTTGGCAGCGCTTAATAAATGACAAGATATTTTGAAATACTTTTTGGTTCGAATTTTATAAAAGCGGAGGCCGTCAAGTGAGTATGACGTTTGAAGTGAGGTTAGTTACGTATCGATTGTGGTGTAATTTAGTTTATTAATTTACGAATGTAATTAATAATTTTTTGTGCTGCTTATGTCAGGCAAATCGGGGAGAATTTTATCTCCGCCTAAAGACCACTTTACAACATGCTAGATTCATACTATTTCTATACTAGCTTCTATTTTAGGACTTTCTAAATACTTTTTTAGGTGAGAGTACAACAAATCAATACGTGATGGCGCTACTACACAGCTTTGAAGTTCTACCAGCTTGTCCAACATAACCTACCTTCCTTTCCAATAATATACTGAACTTGTATTTATTTTCCGATGTTGGCCAATCTGTCAAAAGTACTTCTGCTCATGTTCTAGTGTGAATTTAGAAACAAAAATAGGACAGAATCTAGGTTTTAAAATAGTATAGCATCTAGTATAGTTTGCTGTAAAGTGGCCTTTACATGATACTTTTTTTGACTATTTTTTCTAGTTTCTAGATTTGATAATAGTATAGAAAAAGTATGAATCTATATGGTGTAAAGTGGCCTTTATGGAAACCGATGACATTGTTGCCACGACTAATGTAGGTTGGCAGCGCTTAATAAATGACAAGATATTTTGAAATACTTTTTGGTTAGAATTTTATAAAAGAGGAGGCTGTCAAGTGAGTATGACGTTTGAAGTGAGGTTAGTTACGTATTGATTGTGGTGTAATTTAGTTTATTAATTTACGAATGTAATTAACAATTTTTTGTACTGCTTATGTCAGGCAAATCGGGGGGAGTTTTATCTCCGCCTAAAGACCACTTTACAGCAAACAAAAATATGACAGAATCTAGTTTTTAAAATAGTATTGGGAATACTTCCTAAGGAATACGCTATCTGGTGGCCGTTTGTGGAACACTTTCATGTGGGATTGGGTGCGTTCGTCAGACCACAGCAGACAAACGTGTTTTGCGATTAGGTTGACGAACATGTTGACAGTTGTATAGGTATCTGGTGACCGATCACATGCTACCGCCATAATTTCAAATACTGATTACCGTTTGCAGCAATAAGCATAATTTTTTTACGCTTGGAAAAATGGCGACCGCTTGCTAAACACGTTTGCAGCATAAAATGACATAAGTCAACGTTAATGGTAACAGGTTATCCCACATAAAAGGCTTACAGTAGTGCCGATAGGGGCGCTGTAATCTTAAAAAGTTTTCCCAATAGCATCTAATATAGTTTGGTGTAAAGTAGCCTTTACATTATACATTTTTTTACTATTTTTTCTAGTTTCTAGAAAGTAGTATAGAAAAAGTATGAATCTAGCATGGTGTAAAGTGGTCTTAAAGTTCATTCCACCAGATAATGATGAGGCGACCATTTTACAAGTCTGTCGAGAATGAATACCTCGCGGTTTACGAAACGATTTTGACATTTCTCAAAGTTATATTTGCACAATGTTCTGGAGTTACATCAGCACTGCCAACTGCAAACATATTAATTGATCTGTCACCATTGCTTTGAAATAAAAGAAGACAATTCATTACAAATTGCTTAAGATAGTAAAAGATGGATATATCTCATAAAGAGATAATACTGAATACTAAGGTTAGAATGCTCTATATGTATATAGAAGAATTTTTTGTGGTTTGCTAATAAATCATGTAACAGCCGCACTTCTCAAAACACGTCGAATTAATACCAGCGGTAGTGTATGCCAACAGGAAGACATAACAATCCACACTGAGGCGTTTATAAACTGCAGGTGCGGTACGCTGCTAATTTTGCGAGTTGGTGGAATTCGGATGAATCATTCAGGTAAGTCCTCTAATATATTTTCGACGATTACGAGCTTATGATCGTTATATTTCAGAGGCTGGCTGCCGGACAAAAGGGGAATTTACGCCAAGTTGATGCGGTGCAATTGCGAATGTCAAAATAAATTTATTCTCGCATTTCCGTTGTGCCATATCAAGATTGTTTGTAAGTAAATTATATACAACTGATTGTGAGATGTGTGGAAGAATATTTTTGCAGGATTCTAGGTCAAAAAAATTTACCAATAAAACGTACAAGGTTGGTCTATAAACAACATAACATAACCTGTCGCCATACACTAAATAAATATGAATAAAATATAACCAACATTATATTTAATGAGCATAACTCAGTGATAATCTAGATCAACAGCCATCAAACACGGCCGGGTGTTTGTTCTTCTTACATTCTAAACCGCAGGAAAATAAAATGCGAAAAAGAGAAAGAAAAACACTCACTGATACGGTACAATTAACCTGAATTTTCGTGAACGTTAGCGGCCGGTCGCCAATTCGCGAACCAATAATTGGTCGTGTTCGCGTCTTCTGAATGGGGGGATTGCAAAATCACCGTGACCCAAGTGGACCCACCAACGAATTCTGCATGCGTTCGCTATTCCGCAAGGAACACGCCTATAATTATAATTTTTTCCAATGCGTGTGTATATGTATGTGTATGAGTATGAGTGAGTGAAAATATAATTAACGTTGTCGATTGTGTTCTGTTCAGGTATTAAACGTTAGAAACGCCGCGACGTTGCAAGGACACGAGTGGGGTTACCGTTCATTATAAATTGCAAACACATCTAGGCTATTACTTTAATTATATGGTGTAGTATGATGTTTATTTGTTGTTTTCTCCATATTGGTGCGGCACGTAAATTAAAGATAGAACACGGATAATTGGATAGGAATAACAGGTTAAATGAAGATGTAAATGGATTTTATTAGTTATAATAGTAATAAGTTATTTATGTAATTAAGGTACTTTAGCCAATTCCACATTGATGACATCCATTATTTTATTTTCAAACTCAACGTTTGCGTCAAATCTCTCAGAAAAAGGGAGTATTTTCAGGAAGTAATGGTGACGAAACAGACAGAGGGGTAGGGGAAAGAGGGTGTGGTAGGGAGGAAATTAACGAAATAATACTTAGGTATTGTTTCCAGTATACCAGAGAAAGCCGGATTTTGAAATGGAACTTGAAGCTAGATCAATGACAGGAAATAGATGTATTGCAGTACTCAGTGGGATGCTAAAGAAGAGAAGTCTATCAAGGAAACCGAAGATGAAGATATATATTAAACCGTAGTACGAGCGATATGGAAGCGGAAAGACTGGAGAAAAATATTTGGAAGGAAGAGGGAGGGAGATATATGGGTGAGAAGAACAAACCAAGAGATGAGTGAACTTGATGGTGAAGCAAATATAGTGGAAGTGGTAAAGGCGCAGATGGCAGAGGCAGAGATGGGTGGGATGGAAAGAATAGAGGAATCAAGAACGCCAAAATTGATTGACGAGAAGAGGACGGCTAAGGGAAAGGCAGGGGCCAAGAAGTTTCAAGTCACCCCTTCTACAGAAAAAAATAATGGCGACCATTTTTTGCGACTGTTAAGGAAACTTCGTCGTCTTAGAGATGCTATTGAAGAGACGCGGAAAACTGACGCAAGGTGTCTTACATGCACCAGTGCACAAGTCAGGTTTTCAAAAGCTGCTGTAGATGATTGTGGCTTCGAAGAAATTGAACATCCTTATAGCACCCAGTTACTATTTTTTGTTCACGAATCTCTCAAAAAAAAAACATTAAGTGGGACAACATTTAGGGACAATGAAGAGCTTATAGCAGCAGTTGTGGGCTATTTTGCAGAAAAACCAAATGCAGGGAAACTATGTATATTGAAAAATAAAATTCTGTTTATGCTCTAGTCTTTTGTTTTCATGCCTTTCATGCAAAATTAAAAGCAACTTTTAAGACACCCATTTTTTGGCACTAATTGGCACTGCGATGAAAAACTCTTGCCGTCTTTGACTGGGAAGGAAAATGTGGATAGACTTGCTGTACTAGTAATCGAGAAGTGGGAGCAGTTGTTTGGAGTGCCTCCTTTGCAGTAGTCAACGGGCAAAGAACAATCTTTGGCAGTTTATGGAACTCAATTGATTGGAATTTAGAACATAAGATTATTGGTTTATGCTATGACACCACAGCCATCAATTTAGGACATTTAAATGGTATACATATTTGCAAAATTAGGTAATAATTAATTTTTTATTGGAATTAAAGTTGTATCTCTAGTATCCAATCAAAATAATATTTTAATGGGGATGTTTTTTCATCAAATGGAAACGGTTTAAAGGGGTGCACATACATCAAAAATTCCTTTTATTGCAAATGGACAGTTGCTGTAGTTTTATGTAAATTTTGATTATATTTTGAATACTAAAATTAATTATTTGGCTCTTTTTAAACAACAACAAACAAACTAGCATAAAATGCGCGGTATAGTGATAAACAAATTAATTTATTTTTATGAGCTGTCATAATATGCACAAATCAGGTAATTTTTAAAAAAATTTAATTAAATTTTTGAAATAAAATTTCAATTTTAATGTACGACGCAAGCCTTAAAAGTGCTATTTTATTTTGCTCGTAAAATTGTAGCATTTACTTTTTAGCAAACTAAAACAATATTTAACTAGGATGTAATTTATTTTAATTATAAAACAAGTTATACCAACTATGTATATACATATTTGTTGGCAACCCATTTGCGCCAATTTAAATATACTCAGTGACATGAGAAGTTTTACTCCCAGAACTTTTCAACTTTTTATCATTGATACTTTTTTGCGAAGAGTTTTCATGTGCGCTGACTAATATAGAAATGTTTTAGGTATTGCGTGTCCGTCTACAACTGTTAGCGTAAGAAAATCCCTAGAATTAGAAGACGTCAAAATTATTACCGTTTTAGTGACTTTTTTGACAGGGGCACAGACTACTTCCAAACCGGTAACTAAGGTTTCCAATTAATCCGGAAAATTCTATCATTATTTAGTACCTACACAAAACTATAGATCTGTCCAACTCTCTCATATTCTGAAACAGCACAGTACACAGTACAGATGGCGGTACAGATGTGCCTGTTTGCGCATGCGCAAAATTTGTGATTTCCCTTTAAAAAAAGGATAACATATTTTATGTTTGTAACACTTTTGTTGTTTATAACTAAAGTTCCAGTAACTACCCAATAAAAATGACAAGTTAATGTATTTGTCACAGTATTTGTACCATTTGTACTAGTAAAAAGAAAGTAACCTGCATTTAATTATTCACAATATAAGTTAAGAGTAATTTACGACCTTTTGGTCAGAAAGTGGCAGCACACATTCCCAATCAAGTAAAATAGAAATGAGATGCAAATTCGGAAATGGAAATATCTATGGATTATGGTGAAAGGAAAACAACACTTGGACAGAGGTTGGTGATTGCCCGGAACCCAAAGAAATTGTTAGTAGTAAATGGGCATTCACAATACCTACAGGAAAATTTCGAAGGAACCAAGCAATATAAAGCTCGCTTAGTAGCAAGCGGTTTTGAACAGATTGATGTAGATTTTGACAAATACGCGTCCGTAGCGAGATTATTAAGCACATTTGAAATTTTTATGGCAATAGCCAACAAAATGAAATTGTCCGTCATCAGTTCGATGTAACTGGACCTTTTTGTTTAGAGACATCAAAGAAATGGTACCTATGTATATATGAAATTGCCGTACGATAAATTATGTAAGTTACAACGTAAAATTTATTGTTTTTTATTCAAAAAAAGTTTGATACATATACATATGTACTTGAGTTTTTATTGTGGTTCTTAGTCCTGTATAAAATTATATTTCTGTAATTGTGCGTTTAAAAGTCTATCATTAAAACCTTCCAATTTTTATTTTATTCTCAGATTACTCTTGTTAGTACTGGGGTAGTATTTTATGTTATATGACATACAAGTTAAAAAGTTCCAATTGATTTATTTTATTGATTATTTTAATAAAATCAATTGGACTGTAAATATATATACGAAACTATTTCAAATTACACAGTTTTCCCGCCATGTATCGATCGTCCTGGCACCTAAGCATGCATTCCAAAATTGTGATAAAGAACGAAAATATTACTTGTCCTTCTCAATATCGGATTAATTTTCATCGCTAAGATACCGGCCTAGAAGTAGTCTGTGATATTATTATACAATGCGTACACTATATCGCCACATTTTGGACATTTTTCATACCGTCCACGATTAGTGCTTCCTTTTACCGCGGACCACTGGGTTTGCTGTTAAGAGGCATGTCCATAGGACTGTTGGAGTAATGGTTTGGAGGGCTATTGCTAGATGTTGTTGTTGTTGTTAATAAAATTTCTTGCAAATGTTATCGTTTTATTTCTGATGTAAAACTCACACA
Organism: Popillia japonica; assembly: GCA_004785975.1. Classification (NCBI taxonomy): domain Eukaryota; kingdom Metazoa; phylum Arthropoda; class Insecta; order Coleoptera; family Scarabaeidae; genus Popillia; species Popillia japonica. The sequence goes on from SMLS01061554.1 coordinate 13,482, forward strand.
TCACATTGCCAAAGAAATCAAATTAAACGAATGATTCCTTCTGGGTATAACACTTCTAATGTCACTCACTGAGTATATAACGCTTAAATTAATATAATAATAATAATAATAAATAATAATAATAGATCAGGATTATTTAATTATAATTTATAACGATTAATTCGTCATGCATTATGAAAGGATCACTCCATTATGTGACTTAAACGTTCCCAATTGTGCAACGCGTAACGTATTCCATCTCCGTGAATAGTAATTTTTTATTTTGAAATTATCGATATGTCTATCACTGGGATTGAATTATAATACAAGCTTAGTAGGTAGTAGTAGTTAATTGACACGTTTTTTAATAGACTTTTGGCAGAGGAGTAACGAGCTAAAGATATCAAACTCGAGGCAGATACATCGTATGGTTCATTGTTACTGTCATGCAGATAGATATAAATATTACTACATATACATAGGTGTATGTATGTATGTATGTAAGTTTGATGTATTTCAATATGTAAATGAGATTAAACACGCTGTTTTTTATTTCCAAAGATGAATTAAGAGATAGTTAGTTATACGGTAGGATTAATGGTTTAATCCTGATGTCGTGTAAATTAGAGGATCTTTATAATAGTCTAAAAGAGTATCTATTAACGAATTTAATTAATGAAGAAATAGTATTTATCTCTTTAATCGCATTCGTAACAGCGAAGTATGTGGTCCAATTAGAGCAACGGATACTATTAAATAAACCGCATTTTACTCTGTCAAAAAACTCTATCTAATAGAAACATTAATTATATTTTCACGATCATTAAAGATTTTTATCGACCATTTCTCATTGTGCTAAATGTTCCAAAAATTGGAAATCAGAAACTTTCTTCATCGAAAAGGATTGATCAAGTTCAGAAAATAGTTGAATCATATAACTTGATGAAAAAAGATTTGAGACTTTTTGAAAAACGACCAAATGGTATAAATGTAAGAACTTGTTACTTATTAGTAAACTAATTAGATGATAAAGTGTTGAAAATGTTCCAATTTTCTTTAGTCAAAACCTCAATCAGAAAAGGTACAAGATTATGGTCTATTAAGGGATTGTTAAAATAGGTCTTTGTTCATAACATCTTCCTAGATGGCCTAGATGGATTTGTAATTTTGACTTTTTTGATAGTTGAAGCCTTCTTGAAAATAAAATCTTGTCTATTTTTTGTCTATATATTGGTAATAATTTGCCTTTAGATATTTCAAACGATTTCCAAAATCAGTTTTTAATTACCTACGTTAATGCTTCGATTGTAGCATTCTCCTTCTTAATCTTTCCTTGAATGACGAGCAAATATTTCAGGAGTTCTAAACCTGTTCGTGGAGGTTCCAATCTAAAGGAAAAGAGGTCAAGATGCCTGAAAGCCACTAGGGCTAACCGTTTCCGTCATTTTGGATATCTTTTTTTACCATTTTAGAATATCAAGTTTATGTGTTGGTTGATGATAAATGAAATTATTTAAAATCAGTATTACGAATAAATAATACTTAACCAAAAATTCAAGTTTAATAAGATTTAATAATAACTTATCGATGGGTGTATTTCTGAATTTTCTTATTTTCCTAATGTTTTTTCTACTTTTATAGGTTATATTACAACACTCCAATTCGAATAAAGATCAAATTTATTCCAAAACCTTTACAATATAATATGGTTTTCGTTAGGTTATAACTTCCATAGAACTTCATCAGTGGCATAGACAAGATCAGTGGAATAAAATTGACATTTAATTCGTGTCAAATAATAAATAAATAACTAGCCATGCCTATCAACAAAATTATCTACAGACAAAGAAATTCAGTGATATATAGAATTATGTTTGCAATATAGTGGACAATTTAAGATATTTTGAAATGTAAATTTATAATCATAAGAATTATGATCCTTATATCAATGTATTTTTTTTGTCAATCTCTAACAATTCTATTCAAGAACTAGGGAAAAACATGGCAAAAAATCCTAGTCCAAAGCTTAATTTTATAAAATTCTGAATTTTGAAGACACCGGTAACAAGGGCAGTAAAGCAGTTAAGAAATCAAAGAACTGATGATTTTTTTTGATTGAAAAACATGATTGGCATACAGAAGTCTATTGGCTATAATATTAGTTGTTGGATGTGTTAAAGTTCGTCTATAGATGGTGTGGTTTTAGCAAATTTTCTTGTAGTTACTTCTTCATAGGCAATTTTCAAAAGAACAAAAA
>ML217621.1:0-13628 GCA_004785975.1 Popillia japonica
GTTGCATGGAGTAAGCATGGAATGGTGCTGTGTCGAATGGATTGTAGGAGAATAGCAGCTGTATGGCGACTTTGGAAAGGAAGAAGTCGGCTGAAGATATCCAGAAGTACCGGATGGCAACTCGCTTCCTCTTTAGATCATTAAGCTTCAGATCATGGTTGACCAGGAAGGACCAGGACCAGGAAGACCTGATGCTTTAACACTTTTCAGGAAATCAGAAGTGTGTAGATTTTTTGATTATGTGTAGATAAACTACGTTTCCACGGTCGCAGTCTTCAAGGTGGACACGCTGTATAAGCTGACTGCCGCATACGACCGCAAAGTGACTTACAAAACAAGGAACGTTGTTTCCAATATCTGGTAAGTTGATTGCTCGGTTGTGCGTGATGCTATTGGTGATAGTTATCAAAAGAAAGAAAATTTTATTTAAGAAATATCCAACACAAGGGAGTTTAAGCGTATTCAACCTAACCCACATCTAGTCCACGTTCAACTTACAGAGACTGACACCTCCCCAACAGACAATTGCGTCGTTAGAACACTGAGTAACCAATGGTGTTACACTGGATGGAATCTAGTTGTGGCTTCTTCTTGGTGAGTGATGCTTTAACACTTTCCAGGAGATCAGAAATGTGCAAATTTTTTGATTATGTGTAGATAAACTACGTTTCTACGGTCGCAGTCCTCGAGGTGGACACGCTGTATAATCTTACAAAACCAGGAACGTTGTTTCCAATATCAAGTAAACTGTTTGCTCAGTTGTACGTGATAAGTCATCGACTGGCTGTCTGCCGGTTTATACAGCGTGTCCACGTCCAACCGTAGAAACTTAATTTTTCTCTTTATCCAACTAATTTGTTTAATTGATTTTTAAGAACGCTCTAGCATGAAACAATTATTTTATTCAATTAACCCCTTTACGTTAACATTCCTGGTAGATTCCTCCCTTAATTCCGTTAGGCTCCCTCCCTTTCCCGGTTTATAGGTATTTCGAGAGCTGATATTACTTATCTAATAACTTTTCCGCCATTTTCTCTTTCCAATCATATTTTTTACGGCCATCCCCCCAGAACAAGATACGAACAAGTCATCACGTGATCGAACGTACTATATAGGAGATAGATGGGTAGGTGAAAGAAACGACCCTTATTAAGACGTAATCCTCGTCTTTTTTTCATTGTGCCTCTCTTTCATCTTAAACTCCGGCCCGTTCAGCCGTTCTGAAAAAAGGTGATCTCTTTATGGACGATAAAAAGTGGCAGTAACTTTCGAACGTGTTTTATTGTTTGTTATAAAATATTTAAGGTTACTTACTGGAGAAATCTCGAGTGTCATAAATACTGTTGTGTCTGGTTAGTCGTTAAGGTGGTGCTCTGTTGGCGGTGTAAGCCGATACGGCGGGATGGTTCCGGAATGAATGAAATCTACTTCGGCGTTATTGATCTTAGACTAGGATGATGCCTCTTCGTTAAAGCTGCGACCGTGGAGCGATAAAAGTAAACGCTGAAATGAGGATGAAATGGTTTGTGGACAAGAGGTAGTAGCTGGCACCGTGGGCGGTAGTGAATGTTGCGACATCTATAATTGAGGTGTATTAGGGTCGGGGCTTTAATCGTAGTGAAATAAAATAAATAGTTATTAAACTGGCGCAGTCGGTAGGATTGATGATTTCTAATTTTTAATGATGGCAATTAGATTGGCGGAATTTTTTTATTAGAATTTCATTTATGAGACGTTAAACATTTTCTAATCTTCCACCAATGTTATTTACGAAGATCGTCTGTTGTAAATTCTTTAAACGACCGAATGAGAAAGTAATAAAGTTTTCTTTAACTATGTGAGCATTACCTTGTTATTTCGCTCCAAAATAATACCTACTAAATTACAATACTGATGAAACTTTGTTGAATAAAGGCATTATCGCAAATCTTCACAGCTTCGGCGATACGCTCTCTTGCGCTACTTCAAATAAACTATTTCGAGGTTTCTACCGAAAATTTAATAACATCTCCGGCAGTAACCGCTCCCGAATATCTAACGCTGTCTTCCGAGCCATGCATTTTCTTTTCTGCACACAGTCATAAACTAAAATCTGGCACGTACATCGCATATTTCCCTACCGTAGACCATTCTCGTGAGTTACCTGGATGCAACTCGCATACGGGAACAGCTTATTTGCTTTCAATTCCGCATATATACATATATGAAGTTTCCGACCTGTGATGGCGTGCTATTTCTTAAATTCTCCGACGTTGGTAGACGGATGGAAAAACGACAGGAAAAATAGGGGAGAGGTGAGATTACAGTAATGACGACGAGGACGGGCAACCTTGAGGGCGTTTTCACGATTGGATGTAGTGCTGTGGATGTGTAAGAATGTTGGAAAGGACTATTTTAATTTCTCTGCAAGTTGTAGTTTGTGGAGGTCGCTATATGTGGGCTACATGACGTTTCATGTTGCTTACTATAATAATCACAACTCGTTTTATGTTTAAGGATACAGATTTTTGTCTGTATTCCTTCTATTGTTACTCTTATGCGAATCATCTACGATAGCTTATGCTGACAGTAAGAAGCAGAAAACTAAACCAAATGAATCTGGATCTGCCAGATCTGCAAAATATGATGGGTGTGGCAGTATATTCCATTGAAGCCGTAAAAGGTTTTGGCGAGTTCAATTCTGGCCTCTTCTGTTTAAGCGAGTCGTTCACTTTGTCCAACTGATGACAACACTTGAGAACTAATGGTTCTCTTGTGCGGTAAAAGCTACAAGAAAAGACGATTCCTATGAAACCCCATCAAACAGGTAGCTGCATTTTCTTCTTTGATGAATATTGAATTTTGAAACCTGGTTCTTTCGGTCTTCTTCTGGTCTTTTCTGGGGATATCTTGCCTTTGACATTGCTATAACCAAGTCATTTGCCATCTCCAGTGATAATGGGCCTCAAAAATAGGTAGGTGTGGGGGCACTTGGTCCAGCCCCTACCACTAACAAGGGCGCAGAAGGAGTACCACCAATTAAACTTCTAGTTGAGGAAAGAGGAACGAGATACGATGGAGTAGGGTAAACTGCCGCTGGAGAAGCACTCTACCAAAGATGGCAGGACAAGTGGAGAAATGGCAGATATGCAGCGTGGACAAGAAGGCTGATTCCAGAAGTCTGAAAATAGGTTGAAAGGCCATGCAATGAAACAGACTACTACTTTACCCAAGCTCTGTCGGGCGACGGCTGCTTCCGAAAATATCTAGATTATAGGCAAAGAACCAATTTCGACTAGTGTGGAGCCACGGATGATGTGGAACACACACTCTTTATTGGTCCTAGGTGGGAGTACTCACGAGAGGTATATACTCGAGAGTCGGGAGAAGGTTTCAATGAGACAACGATGATACCAAACCTAATAGCATCAGAAGAGCAATGGTACTCGTTCCTGGTCTATAGAACAATGCGATCGATCATACAGACCAAAGAACAAGAACAACGATGGAAGGAACGGCACCACACTGACGAAATGCGAGAGCAAGTTCCGGTGTGAAGAAAGAATCTAACACAAGCCATGATGTGGTAGTCTTATGCAAGATTTTCCTCTCCTCCATTAAAAGGAAACAGCGACTACCACTACTAAAGCTAAACAGTTACTAAAGTCGATCAAATAAATAATTGTAGTAATACGACGCTGACCAAATATAGCCATAACAGGTAGCAGTTCAATCGTAACAGTTAGCGGTTTAAATCACAATGGGTAGCAGTTAAATCACAGCAGCTAATTCAAATCGCGCGCCATATTGGAGAGATTCATTAGGATTGGTCGCCGATACCTACCGAAGCTACGAGTGGCGGGGTTGGGCCAAATGCCCCCATACCTACCGATAATATTTTTGACGTTTGAGAAGCAAATCACAGACGCCAACGGGAGGATACAAATTTCATCTGTCAAGATGTCAAGCCAAAGTGAGAAGACCAACTATGTCTACAACAACTACAACTCGACTTATGATACCTCTTTAATTTTATACAACCTAGAATCAGTTGTTATGCTGACTTGGACTTCGATAGGAAAGAATAGTTGCAGGATGGAATCCATATACATATGTATATGTATGAAAAGACATTTTGCTAAGTTAGTTGATTGTGCGTAGATTTTCACACACGTTTGCTCACTGCATGGAATTTTACTTGACATTTTGCTGATGCTTTTCATTATACAGTGTCGAAAAGAAGTATGGACTATCTCTAATGATTTGGTAGCCTTCAAGACTTATGGAAAACGCTCGAATACGTCAATTTAGTTTTTAAGTTTACCACATTTTGTCAAAATGATTTGGTTTTTTTATTGACAGCTGTCACAAATATGACATTTTTCTTAAATGACAGTATATGACATGCGATACATCATTTGAAAGCGATTCTGTCGTTCCGTTTCAAAATGGCGGCCGTTCAATTGTGAAAATTATCTCCTACTGAAAGGATAACTCTTTCTTGATTTATCAGAGAAAAGCAAACTATTGAACATGGTTTAATTATCAACGCATAATATTAAATTACACCAAACAAAAGAGCAATCAAATAATCACAAAAATAATAATAAAATAATAACGATATGTTGAGAATAAAACATGAACAGAAGCAACTTATTACAGTAAATGCTGAAAGTGATCCCCGTTGACAACTTGGCAGTGTCAACCCAAACACAAATAAAAATTAACGCCAGTATTGACAACTGATCAGGTTGAACAGTAGTGATGCTTTACTGTCTTTGCGTCTTATTCGAAAATTCCTTTTTTAATAAACCAAAAGCGTCCCTCAGTGAAAAAGACCGTACCGAAATTCTTATGATGGTTGCTTACGGGAATGGTCGCAGATTTAATAACGAGGTACGTGTAGTTTTCAATCAAATTGATCCAGACCGAACGCCAATTTCACAATCCACCGTTTGCAAGATTTTGAGCAAACATGAAGAACTATGTTAAAAATTCACCTAAAAGTGGAAGGTCAAAGGTAGATGGAAATGTTCAACTTGACGTCCTATTAGCTGTTGAAGACAAACCCCATAGTGTCAGTCGGCAAGTAGAACTTGATATGGCTATAAGTCACATGTCTGTGCAAACAGTTTGGCACAAAGAAAAATACCACCCGTACAAAGTCTTCCTGGTACAAGAGTTAAATGATGATGATTTCGACCGAAGACAATGCAATGCAATTCTGCGAAATCATGCAACCAGTTTGTAATCAAGATGAGAAATTTGCCGCTAATACATATTTTATTTTCGTATGATGCAACTTTTTACGTCAACACTACTGTAAACAGGCAAACTTGTCGATGTTGGTCTCATGAAAATCCACACTGGATTCAAGAAGCTCATTGTCAATCGCCTCAGAAACTTAATGTATGGGCTTTAGTCACTCTGTATCCTGACCACAATAATCCTGATTTGCCCAATCCAGAAATTTTGTTGCAACAAGATGGAGCCCCGCCCCACTATTCAGGAGAAAAGTTCGGGAATATCTCGATTTATGTTTCCAGGCTAATGGATTGGGCAACGGAGTCTCATCGAATGGACCACCAGGTCACTTTATATGACCCCTTGGACTTCTTTAGATAATAATTTAAGATAATTTTCACAATTGAACGGCCGCCATTTCGAAACAGAGTGACCGAATCGCATGAAAATCGAGGAACATACTAAGTGAACCAAGAGCTCTCAAATGATGTATCGCCTGCAATATACTGTCAATTTAAGAAAATGGCGGCGACCTCATTTTTTTGACAGATGTCAATACAAAAACAAAATAATGTTGTCAAAATGTGAGAAATTGAAAAACTACATTGACGTGTTCTAGCGTTTTCCATAAAACCTGAAGGCTACCAAATTATTATGGGTAGTCCATACTTTTTTTCCGCCCTGTACAATATCTAATTTCTTTTTCACTTCTGCACCGATTTCAGTAGTGTGATTACACTGACCATTTCGTAAAGTTATTCTCCAGGTATTTCTCCTGATATTGCTATCCATTTTCCTCGGATCAAAGGTTACTCGGATTTTCCACAAGTTCCAATAATTTTCAAATTAATCTCTGATGGTACTGTGTAATTGTGGCCAGAACTTCATGTAATTAATGCGGCGATCCCCATCTTGAAGTAGGTACTCGACTATTGCAGATCTTTCAGTGGATCCATGTAGGTTATCTTGCAGATGTTTTTGCATGATCCTTGCTGTTTGTCTAATGTACCTTCTCCTTGTAATTGAGTTCAATTTTATTAATGTCTTTGGTATGTAGCTTAGGGAGATGATCTTTAACGTTAGCCTCCATATAAGCAAGCGTGCCTAGCGCTGAGGACTAGATCTACGCCTACCACCCTGGTGACTCGCGTTCGATTCCTGTCGGTAATTGTTTTTTTCCATCTTATTGTGTACAATATTAACAATTATATTTAAAGCAAATTATTCATAAATTATATCTTTTGCTACTGCCTTCGTCCCGATAATTAAATACGCGCGGCTTGCGTCAAATTTATTAGGAGAGGAGAGAACTCGTTTTTTCAATGTTATGCAAACTTGTTGTTCGTAAAATGGGGTCTGGTGCTCGTCGACTTTATCGTGTTCTGGCGTAGCGAACGAGGAGATTGAAATGGAATGAACTAATTGCATACCGCAGATTTGCTTTGAATTTATTTATTAATAAGAAATTACCACGGCGAAAAATATTATTTATGAATAATTTTCATGAAATATAATCCTTAATATTGTGCACAATAAGATCCATCGGCAGGAATGGAACGCGAGCCACCAGAGTGGTAGGCGTAGATCCAGTCCACAGGACTACGTAAGCTTGCTTATACGGCAACCAACATTAATGGTATAAAAAGAACAACGTTGATTTTTCTCAGAAACTAGGGGGCGTTAGGATACAAGTTTGTACCTTGGTACTCGACCCTGGCGTCCCCTGGGCAGTTCTTTTCGTAGAATATTTTACCACAATGACATAAAAATGCAGCACCTACTAAAGCGTTTACAGCAATTTCTAATGGTTTTTACGATAAGTATTTTACCTATTAGATGTTTTCCCCATACAAGCATAGATATTTTCGGCAATAACTAATCAAGCAACCGTGTAATAACAGGAAATTACAATCTAAACTTATTACATCTAACGCGTGAAAGCTTTACGGCGTAGTTACGATTTCGTGGTAATCACAGAACAAAATTAGATCACACCGTCACCGCAGCGCCTCTATTTTTCTCCACTACATACACCAGCGGCATAACACGATGCAATGAGAAATAAAGAGAAAACGACGACATAGTATCGGGCGGGAAAAAAAGGCGCAATACAGCGATGTCCTAGGTTAGTCGTAGAGGAGCTGGGACAATTAGATAAAAGGATCTATCCGAACCGCTCGTGGCACTAATAGAGCCCGAGAGGGGACCGTTAAAATCTCGACAGTGACAAAACGACCTCGTTCAGTAGTCGCGGTACGAACTCACCTCCTTCATGTATTCAACGCTCTGCTTGCATCCTTCGGACGTCATAAATTGAACACGCTGATGTGCCGTGTTTTATAATGTTTGGTAGGGGACGTTGGGGATCTCAGGTTTCGCCGGTGGGTTCCTCGTAAGGGGGTCGCGTCGGACAGGTGAAGGATTTATGTATGTACGAAGGAAAGCTATTTACCGGAGAGAATCGATAATAGTGGTACTTATTGACATAAGTAATGTGGTGTGCATGACCTGAGGTTGTAGGATGCAGGTCAAATGGTTGCAATCCCATTTTAACATTTAGTTAACATTTGTAATTGCAAACGAAGAAAAGCCGAACTAAATTTCACTCAACTCTCACAACATGGCTCCAAAGTATTCTCCGAACAGTTTGTAATAAACTAGAGAATCCAAATTATCAGGCACGAAACTTTCTCCGTACTAAATCCGTCCTTTTTAAGCGAGAGCTTATTAACTTACGAACCGTTCGTTAAATAGAAAAATAATTTTCCCGAAAAATAAGAAAAGCATAGAAGAAAAACCGATACCGTTCTCCGACGCCGGATTAGTCGGTAAAGAAGCTTTTGTATATATACATGGTAGTTGAAGTTACCCTATTGTGTCACGGCAGCTTAAGCGATATACTATGTTAAGCTCTGTGGATTCAGAACCTGTCCCCAAATCGCTTCAGAAATGGCTAGGGACTATAGGATATGTGCTGGCGGATTCGTATGAGATGCAAGCGGAATCCTTGCAGGGCGGTATTATGTCATCCACTTATTAGGACACATATTCTGAACCCGCAAGAATTAAAGTGTACAATGTTTCTATCTTGTTATACAGCGTGTTTGCTTGGAAACTTCCCACCGTAAATTTCTGGAAATCTAGAACTCTTGGTGAAAAAATTATCTTAACAAACCTTGCAACCACCCCCTTAAAAATCTTAAATGGAGAGGGGTATCGAGTAGATTAGATTAGATTAGGGTAGGGGTGACACCAAGCGCCTCTTTTACCACGACCTTCCAGGTCTATTGTGATCCTCATTGAACCTAGAAAGCGTCCTTGAGGGCGGCTCCATGGTCTAGCTGTGGGCTGTGGGGTTCTCTATGCCCCTGCCTCTATGCATTAGAAACCTTGTCTCTGCCCAGCCTTGGCAATGGCACGGGACTGGGGCTTCTTCTTCCTCCTTGTACATATACCTATTTAGTCTACAGTGATCTGTCAACAAACCTACCTATCATTTTGACGGTTTTCCTGTCTTTACCCAGCAGGTCTCTACTGAATTTAGGCTTCTGTGCGTTTAGGAACGCTTTTGCCTGTCCTTGCCTTGGTCATCTTTGCCACAATTCCGTGAACTTGTTATCGATCCAATCCTTGATGGACTTTCGGATGTGACTTGGTAATGTCGAAGGATGGGCCAGGCCCGGTGAATTGCCTTGACGAACGGAGTATCCAGTAATTCTTCATTTTAATGGAAAGCACCGTCAGATCCGCCTCCCCATTTCCCCACTTGGAACCGTCATTCTTGGCATAACGTCAGGTGGAGTTGGACTGCCTTCTCCTGTTTGTTTGCTGAGATTTCCCTACATCTTCCATTCACCAGATGGTGTTGGTGATTAGGGGTTCGGCACTAGACATCAAAATCCGCAAGAGACCATCTTCATCGTCCGACGCATGTCTATTGTCTATATTTCAGTTCTATTCGACTGGCTTCCAAACTTCTCGCTCTCTTTTCGCTTCATGTTACCATGTTGTCTGCCATTCTCCAGTTTTTTTCTGCTGGTTATCATGCTGCTCTCTGTTGTATCTGGTGTTAGTGGATCCATCAATCTATAGGCTGTTTCCCTAAGATCCCTCCATCTGTTACTCTCAAACATTGTGTGCTCAGCCGTGTGGTTTGCTCGACAACATCTGTACATCTTTTCCAAACCGTTTTGCATAGTGTCTACAGTTATCGTGGGCAGTGAGAATCTGTGTCAGGTAATAGTTAACTTCTCGATGGCTACAATTGATCCACTCTCCAATATTTTTAATCACTTGTCTAATCCACTTTTAGCCTTTACTGTGGCCTTTCCCATGTTTTCTGCCAGTCCTTTAAGGTGTTTTACATGATTTCTAAACGATGTTTTCCTGCTTCGCCTCTATGCGTGTGAGTCCAAGTTTTTTCTAGAGCTAGATCTATGGGTATGGATCCTGTGATCACTTGACCCACTTGAGCCCGACACTGTTCTGTATATAGATGCTACTCCAGTAGGATACTTTTGTGAGTTCTAGCAAGTTGTTCTGCGTGTTTCTTGCACTGTAATGCCTTGATTCATATCGGTGTTCTATATAACAGTATGTTCTTTGTTGCACTAGCTAATATGGCCCTCTTACTACGTCTGTGCCCTCCAATGTTGGGCATCAGTCTGGTAACTTTGGCAATTTTTTCTTCGGCTCTGTCTACCACTGTGCGTACATATGTACATATGTATATGCGGTCCATAGTTCCCCTTCTCATCGATTATAACGCCTAAGTACTTGAGGGTCTTCTTTAGTCCTTAATGTCCTCACGCCATTCAACATGAAACTTATACAACCCTGGTTTGGTCCCCATTTTCTTATAACTGCTTTAGTCTTTTCCGGCACTAGCGACAACCGATGCTCCTCCATCCAAGTGGACTCTTATTTGTGTTATTCATAAGCCTGCTCTCATTTCTGCTCTGCTCCTTACAATCAGAGCTAAGTCGTTCGCAAAGCCTATGGTTCTGGCATCCACTGTGCCCAACTAATCCCATACAACTCTCTTACCCTAGTAACTGAGGTATTCCTTATAGTTTACAGTATCAGCAGCGTTTGCAATAACATAATTCTCATAACGAATAATTTTTAACATTGGTACTCTTAAAGCTGATTCCATTGGTGACAGTTTTTTTGCAAATTTTGGTGTATTTGAAAATAGTGAGATCATAGGTTTCATAAATCTTGGATTTTGACAATATTTGGGAGCCTAACTTCAAAAGCTATAAAATGAAGGTTCAAGTTGATTTAAAAATGTCATTCTGTGATAAATCCTAAACAAAGGCTGATCCAATGAAGCAGATGAGTTGGACGGCCTACTATTAGAATAAGATTCAAGGCTGAATTTAAGGCAATAGGGACAATAATTGGATTGCTGTCATTTTGGGATTCTTGTAAGATTGAACGTTGCAAACGTACAATGCTGATCACGTAAGAAGCCTTACAGACTTATTTTGCAAATCTACAAATAATTTTTTCTGCTCTCTGGCAGAGCGAGACCACAGAAGAGCATAGTGACACAATAATATGTTTCAGAAAGATGGTACATATATCAAAGATGCCTTAATATGTAGTCTCAATTGGTTCTTTTACTGTATGGATGAGTAAGCAATAACACGAGTACAGTACGGAATCATTTCCAAATACTTAATCAACTAACTCCAAAGATGGAGATTTTGGGGCACAAATAAATATGTTATCCAAAGACATCGTACAGCTCTTGAAAAACGAACAGCTACGCATTTGGTACGGCTAATATCCATAGGCCATGTGACTACAAGTGAAAGGGTACTCCTCATAGTCGTTTATAGAGCTGTGCATGCTTAAGAAATGACATTGGGTAGGGATAGGCAGTTTCTAATGAAATCTAACCTAATGGGCATGAATGGTATTTAAAAAATAAAGATTTGATCCTTAAATTTGATTATGCAACGTTAGACGAACTAGCTAGAAGACTAATTCTTCAACTGTAAGTAAACTAACCTTACTTGTTTGGGATCATATGATGTATGTATGTACAAACTTTAGAGGACTGCATTGGTTAGTTGCAGAAGTCTATGCAAAATAATATCCAATTATAGAAATTTGTCAACAGTATTTCACTAGATTGGTAACCCTTGATCCACACATATTTGCCAAATTTTATATATCGAGAAAAATTAATTCTGTAAGAAATATTATTGTACACCTTGTGAACATTCGAAATCCCATTTCTGACATTCGTCTCGTTGTATTTGATATATTATTTTCCTTCCACAGTGATTCAGTTGACCTACCAAACATCAATCAGTCAATAAGTCTTTCTGAAAGCAAGGAGAACAAAGGAAACGCATCTATTTGCGGCAGATATATAAGAAAAATGGTTCTTAAGCTTCTTATTTGTTGATTTATTAACAGGGTGTTGTATTTACGAAGACAACCTCAATTCTATACATGCATGACGTACGTATCACCTCACTTTGTCGAATTTCAGTCACACATCTAACTTTAAGACATAAACATAACAACTAAGCTTGACACATAACCCTAAAAATTTTCAGTTTTATCTAGCGGTATAAAGTGCAAACAGGGAAAACGCCCTTGTGACTGATTGAATTTTTCTTGTATACGAGACGAGTCTTGTCCAATAAAGAGACAAACAAGAACGTGAGGAGACAAATAAACGAGCAGTGCAATAACACAAACAACGAAACCAACAAAAACTTGAGCCGCTTCTCCGGTCACTGTAAAAGGAAACGAACCCTCACACGCTCCTGCTTCGTAGTGTGACCCGACAAAGTCAATACACGGCCACCTGGGATCCCTGCGGCCGACATTTCTGTCTGCCAGTCAGTATCGACAGATTTACACCCACACTTAGCGGGATTAGTGAGATTCTTCTCGTGTACACATTTTCCCCCTTTCTCGGAATACGAGCAAGCCGGCCTCGATTCTGCGGTTTCTTTTGACGAGTTTCGCAGGAAAATTAGGATACAAAATGGGGGTTTGAATTAAGAGTAGGTGTGTGATGTAGAAATGCGGAGATGTTAGAATAATAGCATCGAAGAACGATTATAATCCCATGCTATGCCTTGAAGAACTTTCTCATTACAGTTTTTTTAATAAATTAAAGTTGGTGCAACTGCGATGCTTCTAAAAACGTCAAATTTTTCTATTGAACGTCGACTAGGTTTGATGCTCTAGAAACACTTCCAGAATTCCTGGCGGAACGTCGATTAGATTTGATGCTCCTGGGAATAACTCCTGAGTTTCTATTGAACATCGGTTAGGTTTGAAGCTCTAGAAACACTTTCAGAAGTGCTGGTGGAACGTCAATTAGATTTGATGCTCCTGGGAATAACTCCGCAGTTTCTATTGCACGTTGATTAGGTTTGATGCTGTAGAAACACTTCCAGAATTCGTGGCGAAACGTCGATTAGATTTGATGCTCCTGGGAATAACTCCACAGTTTCTATTGAGCGTCGATTAAGTTTGATGCTCTAGAAACACTTCCAGAAGTCTTGGTGGAACGTCGATTAGATTTGATGCTCGTGGGAATAACTCCGTTGTTTCTATTGAACCTCGATTAGGTTTGATGCTCTAGAAACACTTCCTGAATTCCTGGTGGAACGTCGAACTCCGCAGTTTCTTTCTTTTGAGGAGTTTCGCAGGAAAATTACGATACAAAATGGATGTTTGGATTAAGAGTAGATATGTCATATAAAAATGCGGAGATGTTAGAATAATAGCATCGAAGAACGATTATAATCACATGCTATGCCTTGAAGAACTTTCCTCATTACAGTTTTTGTAATAAATTAAAATTGGCGCAACTGCGATGCTTTTGAAAACGTCAAATTTTGACAGCTGTCAAATATAAATTATAATTATATATATTTATATTTTTTAAATTATTTTCTCTATCTTATCTATCTAATATTGCGTTTACAGTACCTAGTACACTTTCCATACGCATAGCACATCCAAGACGAAGAAACAGATTAGGAAAATATTGGATCACGAGAACGTTATAAATTAAAGGTGTGACAGGCGTAATAAATTCGAAAATTTCTGCGAATTTCGCGAAAGAAGAATATCATAATCCCGTCACCAAAGCCAAACAGTTGCTTGCTTTCCGGTTTCCCCCTCTTCTTCTCTCCGCAATTCAGAACCTTATTCTATTCTACGGATGTATTTTTATTCGCTAAGTAGACAAGCCTTCCTAACTCAGTAGAAAGCTCAATCCGTCAATGTGTTTAATGAATTTATGAAGTTGACATTCTCCGAAGCCTGCGCGGATATTAGGTAGGGATGAAGGAAAAAATAAACTGATGTATTGCTGTGCTGCTAGCTGAACTTTCGAAGTATTATGCTACTAAATCGGAATATAT
>SMLS01061557.1:0-28708 GCA_004785975.1 Popillia japonica
TTTTACCAGAAGATAGTATTCCGCAGATAAGGGCGATACACCAAAAATGGCATTTTTACATCGTGTAATAACAGATATATTAAAATTCAAAATAGCAAACTTTAAATGAGGGTTAAACGTAGGACCAGCTTGTTTGAGAACTTGCGGTACGTTTTATCGTCATTGAATATGTTATAGTGCAATATCAGCAAAAGTATGTTCATGCTGTTTGTGATGACCTTAGGTGATGACTAGCGCTGTGAGGTTATTCGGCATGCAAAAAGTTTAATGTTAATGAGAGGCGCTATTGATAAATACGTAAACAGAAAAATATCGGAACGACTGCCTTAGTATTGTTTACTATTGGATAGGTGATTGACACGTAAAAACACTTGTCGAGAATACATACGTAGTATTCGGGCGGTCAAAACTTCGAACAGCTGTTATAAAGTAGGTAAAAATACTGTGTTTCTCAATGGGTGGGTACATATGTGTATATCTCGGTTAATACACTATGTATACATGCACTTTTTTGTACAACGCTTTTATTTTACGAATACTATCTTGTGCTAAAACAAATGTAAAAACTGAACAAACACCCTGGGTCCTAGTATATTTTCGTTTTCCAATTCCTGCTCTATTTCTTTATTTTTATTCACTCTCTTTACTCCTTCGTTTGTTGTGCCTGGGCCTAATGTTATTCTTAGTTTTTTTCGTTCAATTATTTTCAAGTCTTCCTCTTCCCTTTTGTTCAACACTGCTGTTTCCAGAGCGTACGTAATGACAGGTCTTATTAAAGTTTTATTATGTATTTTTATTTTGTTTGCTCTACTGATGTTTTTGCTTTTCAATAACATTTTATTTCTACCCAATGCTTGGTAACCTTTTCGGATTCTTTTATTCTATGTTTATATGGTTGCCCTAATGTTACTCCCTAGTACTTCAAGGTCGTAGCCTTCTCAAATTTATACGATTGTGTTCTTATTGGTGGTTACTATTTTCTTCTATTTCATTTCCAATTTTCATATATTTTGTCTTTTTTTCATTACCTAATCTCTAATCCGTATTTCCTTGCTTCTTTTTCTAATCTATGAATTGCGTTTATTAAATCTTTCTGGCTCTGTGCTATTATTGTTACGTAATCGGTGTATGCTACTATTTGTACTTTATCTGCAATCGTATTTTTATGGTGTAGTTTGGTCTTTCTGATGATACCTTCTAAAGTTAAATTAAATAGCGTTGGAGAGACTGGGTTGCCTTGTTTCACCCCTTTGTTTCTGTTTCTCCTTTCCGTTATTGTCCCTTGGACTTTTACTTTTATGTTTGTGTTTTCTAGTAGCGCTTCTATTAATTTGATATTTTTTTTTGGTATTTTTTGATTTCTTAACTTTTCCATTATATATTACACCTTTTTAATGAGTCGAATGTTCTTTTAAAATCTATGAATATTATGTATTTCTCTATTACGTTCCCGTGTTTTCTCTATCACTTGATCCAACGTGTGAATTGCATTTATAGTTGATCGTTTTGTGTATTCGCCCAATACACTTTCGGGATATAATTTTAATTTTTTATTTATGTTTGCTAAAATTTTATACTTTATATTCGGTCTGTAGTTCCCACATTTCTCCTTGTCTCCTTTCTTGTATAGTCGTACAATTATACCTGTATTCCATTCGCTTGGGATTCTATTTTGTCTCCACATTTGTTGGATCAGTTGGTATATATGTTCACCTTTTAAATATGTTTAAATATGTTATTGGGTTAAAAAAAACATAATTTGCTGATCAAACATTGTTAAAGGATGGTCAATCAAGTCCGATCAACAAAATTTATACAATTCAAATTTTATTCTTTTTGCCACGGGGGTCTCAAAACCACCAATTTTGAAACAAAAAACTAAATATTCGTTTTAGCAGCCGATAAAATTTAACAAATACAAAAATATAAACATTGCCTGCAATGAGAGATGAACCTTACTTGGAAAGTGTATTTTTTAAACAACATGGGTGCCTCGCTCACTCAACAGTGCTGTTAAGACCGAAAACATTTGTCATCTGATAAGAATCATGGAAGACAGGTCGAATCAAGTGAAAACATTTTATCCAAATGTAATTAATTTGCGATTTCTTAAAGTAAAATCGACAATTTTTAAATTCCTGTAGATAGTAGATACACCTTCATTTCGCATCTCACAAATCAAAACATTATTAAAAAATTAATGTGTAGCCGCTTACTTATATATTTATCTGATGTTTCAGTGCCTATAAAACGGCAAAAAAGTGAACATGTTAAACGTAAGCGAAAAGGGCAACAAACAAGACAACATTAATTAAATAGGTAGAAAATTCAAACGAAGCATAAAAGGGTAAACGTGTTGAATAGGTGTTTTTCAAACGTTAATTACATTACTGGGGAAACCTTGATGTTAAACGAAGGTACCCCTATTGCAGAAAAAAAGTCGTTTTTAATTAAATATGAGTTTAATTTACTCGAAGAGGGACATGTAATACTGCATATAATGTCGAAAGATTTCTACATATACATAGGTGTACATTTTTTGTATCTGTATTCTAAAAATTACCTACATACATGTAGCATTTATAATTTATTTCATCGCAGCTTTAATGTGATCGTAACCATAACAACTTGGTCTGTGATAAATGAGAACTTCCTATTTATATAACAGTATATTATGACATTAGTGCGTAACGTTAAAGCCACTCCGCTTCGCGTCGTGGCTCTAAACTCGTTACTCGTGCTTTAAAAGCTTGATTATGCACTAGTGTCATAATATACTACTATATAAATAGGAAGTTCTCATTTATCACAGACCAAGTTGCTATGGTTACGATCACATTAAAACTGCGATGAAATAAATTATAAATGCTTATTGTTTCGAATACGTTCGTATATTCCTGTTAATTTATTACTTATAAAACGTTACATACCAGAATTCCTTAACCAGACTAAATATATCTCCAATTTGATAATCTAACACTTTTTAACAGTTATCTTACAGTTATTTTACAGTATGTTAAATAACAAACTGTTAACAATTTTTAGAGAATAGACATCTATAGTTTCTTATACGATATACAGGGTCTCTCCTGAATAGTCTATGAAAATAAAAGACGTTAAAGCTAATGGCATGGAAACCTAAATTCCAAAAAATGAAACTTTATATTCACCCAGTAACGAGAAAATAATATTTTTCAATCTCAGTCCGGCCCTGTTGTTCGAGCGCAACGCATAAATGAATGGGCAACACAGGCCGAACTTTGAGTCATTCACAGGCATTCGTTGTCTTATGTGTACATGGCAAGTTATACGAATACTGAGTACATAGACATCATTTTAATCTGCGGAGAAACAGAATAAAATCTGTTACTGCACCCGTATTACGTACAGAAAATCCACAGTCTATCAGACAATGATTGTTCTGGACGAGTTATCTGTTGTGAATAGTTTCGTCAAACAGAAACTCGTCTTCCAAATCTTCGATCCGTGAACCTGTTTACCGATGAATACTGTTTCACAAAGAATGGTGTGCTAAATTACCATAATATTTATCACTGGACCGATAAAAACCCACAAGATATCCATCCCAACATAGGACATCAATAAATGTATGGGTCGGAATATTGGGCGATCATTTATTTGGGGCACATGTACTTCCCGAAAAACTAAATGCGGTAGATCATTTAAATGGTCTGCAAAATACGTTACCCGGTTACTTGGATGACATATACCACTACATGTACGACGGCAAATATAGTTCATGCACGATGGGGTATCTCCACATGTTGCCTGGCTTGAATGGGAATATTTAAACAAATCATTTGCACATTGCATAGGTCGAGAAGGAACGATTCTATGGCCAGCACGAAGTCCCGATTTGAATCTGTTAGACTTTTTCCTGTGAGGATACATGAAAAACTTTGTTTATGATCGTCGACGGGAAATTTTAGACGTCGAGACTCTTCGAGACTGTGTTATAACAGCGGTACAGCTTATAATACGTTTTGCCGTCGCACAGAAGCGTGCATCCGGTGCTCATAATAGTAACTGCGGACATTACTACTCTACTAGTTTTTGTCCTGTTTCTCATCAAACAGTCCTCTTCAAAACTACCACGAATTGTTTGAAAAGAAAAGACTATTAACTACGAACACGATCTCAAGTAGTAATTTATTGTTAACCAGATCATTAGGCAATAATATGCCGTTGTACTTTAATATTGAAAGTTTCTGTAATGAAAAAAAAAACAAAAACACCTGATTGCTACGAAAAAAAAACAGGTCGAAATGAATAAAATCTGTAGTAAGAGTGCGACCTTGTTATAAATAGAATATTTGTGAAAAGACCACATGTGCAATTTATAGAGCAGCAAAGCTGCTTCGTAAACAAATGCATTCATAGAGTACAATAAGCATTTATTTACATATCATTCAACTTGATAAAAATATCTGTTTATGTCTATTAGAAATTTTTGCAGCGTCCCTTTCTTTCTTGTACACACGTATCAGGCCCGAATTCAACAAAATTTATTTAGCAAAATTGGTAATTATTAAAGGAAAAATTATTTTAATACATGCATCATAATTTTTTTGGATTTATCTTTTGTACTGTTTACTTTTCCGACACTATTCATTTGACATCCTGTATACCATTTTTACATCTGTAAGCAATTTGTCATAAACTGTCTTTTTTATTTGAATGTAATGCCGCCACTACAACATTACCTGTGTCAAGTGTCAACTTCGTAGCCGTAGCTTGTTTGGGGAGAATTTGTACAATAAATTGTATTTACAAACACGTGCCGCGCCTTGTAGCAATTTGCCGTTAAAAAGCAGTTGGCTTGCTCGAATGTGTAGCACTTTCTTTTCTTTGGTTTTTTTTTTCATGATACTATATGCACTATGTATTTCTTATTTTTCTTTAATTATTAATAATTTAATATTTGATTGTCACTTATTATTACGAATTGTTTGTTTTGTTGTATTTTGAACTGTTTTCTCTATGTATGATATCCTATAATGAGCAGATTTTTCTGCTGTTGGATGTTAATAATAAATAAATAAATGAATAAATTGATGCACTCAATTTAATTGCCAACCACGAACTACCTACTACCCCTACTTTTCTATTAGTTTTTAGATTTAATTTAGAATTTCTTGTATGTCATTGATTATACTATAAATTTTTTCTGTTTGTAAACAAACCCAAACGTTATAGGTACATACCTTAAATGTCTATACAAAAATTAAGACGCAGTATCTAAAATACCGCTGACTACCAACAACTGAGTGTATACCAAAAATATTTATTTCCTAAAAGACCAAACAACTACTTACCTCGTATTTCCTTGACTTCTATTATCCGGATTCGGACTATGTCCTCTTCCGAATTGACCATCCGTCTTATTAAACGTTAACAATCTCCTGGTAGCGTGGATATCAGAGGCCACCGAGGATACCGAAAACAACGACAAATCAGTGGTGACGGATTCGTGCGATGGTGACCGGAGAATTCTGCAAGCCACCGTCAATACCGGAGTCTGAGGCGTCAGTTGATTTTCCGGGTTTTCTGTAGACGCCATGGCCCACCCGGATAACTTTCTGAAGGTGTCGTATCTCTGCTTGTCGCTTTTCAATCGTTTAAGCCCGTCTAGGTCGCGGCTGACCGCGATCAAAGCGTTGACATCCGCGTGAAAATGGGTAAAACGAAAACACGCCCGCTAAAATCGATACGAGTCCGGTGTGTGTAACGAGCTGACGCGCAAGCTTTTAATATGACTTCAATAGGTTGAATAACTGGGCGTTTCGTAAAATATGAATGGACTGTGATTCTTTATAATTATTATTATGATAAAACTTTTAGAGTTAGCTGCTCTTACAATTTACGTTAGCAAAAAACAAATTCGCTTATAATTCAAAATGTGTAATCGAACGCATCGACTATTTTAATTTAATGCAATTAATTCAAAACTAGACAACTGATATTTTATGTCGAAATCCGATGTCAAAAAAGTAAAGAGCAAAATAAAAAAAGGATATCAAAAAAAGAACATGTCAGAGGTTCAATTTAGAGCGTGGCAAGCGATGCGTGAAACTGTTGAAAATGGGAAAATAAAAAAATATGGAATCCCACATTTATTATTCAACCTACAGTGTGCTATTATCTTGATCATCAATATGAACACCGCATTATAAATTAATACTCATGCTACCACTATTTTCTTTAGTTATATACATTAAATCTTAAATGTAGAGGAGCTTTTACCATAGCACGCTTTATACTTAAGTGCAAACGTTTTGAGGATGTTTTGATTTTCTTTTTTAGCAAAAATTGTAAATTGATGCGAAGTTACCGAATAGTTAACCTGTAGATTACGCGCCAAAATCTAAAGGCTAGAAAGCTACGCCATCTGAAATAAGAACGCCAATATCAATTGACGGTATTTCAGGAAACTAAAAATCTACTACCAATGCAAAAACTATTTATTATTAGAAGACTGTATACTCCTCCTAATAATAGAGTCAATATTATTTATGTTATAGATATATGCATAATACCATGTAAACAAGTATTGCATCATTATTGCAAAATAGTATTCTTTGAATTATATTTTTGTCTAGCAGAGACATCTTCCGCGTAAACGTTCCATTTTAAAATTACATTTTGGCGGGAAAGCAAAAATTTTAACATAACCTTATTATCTGTTTATTATTAACAGTCTTGTTAAGGTAAAGTTAATAAACAATTGAAAATGAATGAGGCTGTAACTGATACACCAACAAGAAAAGGGCAACGTATCAAAACGCCAAGCTTAAAAGCTCTAGAAAACCAACAAATGCAAGCAGGTGTGAAACATCATGATATGGAAGATGAGTTGCATTCAGATGTATTTGCAGGTAAATAATACCTCTTGATGAGTCCTTTTAATAATTAAGTATACACCTCACAGCGTCTGATTCATCTGCTTCAATAAGTGAAGAAGAATCTTCGAGTGAGTGTTCAGAGAGCTCCGATGGAAATGATTTAGAAAGTGAGGATACTGATGAAGAATTCTTACCGGCACGCCTTAGATTAGAACATGTACTGCCGCATAAGATATCTAACAAAAAGTCAGTTGACAAAACTGTGAAGATTCAAAGGAAATCTGCTAAATCTTACACAATTAAAGCGGAAGATTACTTTTACCATAGCGCAATAAAAAAAGTTCAAACATCCAACCATACTTTAGATAAATTAAAAAATCCTCGGCTTTCACAAGAAGAATTGCAGAAATTATTAACAAATTTAACAGTAAATGAAGCTCACGCAGACAATCTTACTGAATTATCTAATCAGAATAAAAATTGGTTTAGTAAGTGGATGTGTTTACTCCATGAGGGCTTTAATGTGTTGGTATATGGTTTAGGGTCTAAACGTAATATATTACATGATTTTCATAAAGAATATTTAAGCAATTTGCCTGTTATTGTTGTAAATGGATTTTTTCCTAGTTTGACAATGAAAGAAATTATTGATGCTATAATTATTGAGATATTAGAAATTGATGCAGTTTGTAGCAATTTATTTGAAGCTTCGCAAATAATCGCAGGAGAATTTCAACGTTTTCCAAACTTACATTTATATTTAATAATTCACAATATTGAAGCGGAAATGTTGCATGTAAATTCCAAGCATCAAACTATATTAGCTAGTTTAGCTTCTATTAATAATATACATCTTATTGCATCAATAGATCATATCAATGCACCACTAAGTAAGTTATTTTATTCAAATATATATACAGGAGCTAATGAAATATTTTTAGTATGGGACCAAAATAAATTAAGTAAATTCAATTTTACATGGTGGGATGTGACAACATTTCTTCCCTACAAAGACGAAACATCATTTGAAACATCTCTGATGATTAGTAAAACTGGTTCTTTAGCTCTATCTTCACTAAGAAATGTATTTTTATCATTAACATCCAATTCAAAGGGAATATATCTGCTTATTGCTAAATACCAGCTGGAACACTTTGGACAATACTATCAGGGTACTATTATTATCTAATTTATTGAAATTGTATTGAAAATTATTTGTTTAAATTTTAGGGATGTTATTCAAAGATTTGTACTCGGCGTGTCGCGAAGCATTTTTAGTTAGTTCTGATTTGGCCCTAAGGGCTCAACTAACAGAATTTGTCGATCATAAAATGGTAAGATTTAAAAGATCGCTTGATGGAGCTGAACATTTAATCATTCCTATTCCGAATAATTTACTTCAGCAGTTCCTTAATGATCAGTAATCAATGAAATGTTTTATAAAGTGTTTAAATAAAGTATTTATTTCATTTTTTTTACTATTCAAATTTGTGTAAAAATGTATTTACAAAAATAGATTTAAACTAATACAATAATAAAATATAAATTGAATATTTAACAAGAGTGAGAGGAAATGTAAATATAAATAACTATCTTATTTTGAAAAAGCAAGGAAAAATGTCGGTAATTTTAGAATTATAGGTAGGTATTCTATAAAAGAAAGTCTTAAAGCTTTTTGGCATCTTTTCTCATCGATTAAAAAACAGCGAACGAAACGAAAATTATCATTAATCATCTTTGTAGTCGAAGATATTTTAAGTAGAATTTGACATTTTCTGCAAAAAAACTACCTGTATATACCATTAAAAAAAATTATCTGATATTAGATAATTACCGGCACATCTTGCGCCGTTTTTTAAATAATGTTACTTTTCACGTAAAACAATCACTGTACATTTTGAATTTACTGCATATTAGATGGTAAGTGAACAATAAAACTCGGAATTTCAGTGCAGGAGTACCGCTTAAATTATAAAATCTTTGTTCTTCAATGATTTGTCCCATAAATGTTTAAATATTTTGCTTCGAATTGAAGTGCAAAAATGATCGATATACCTATTTTTGTAGTTAATTAAAATAATGAAACATAAATCATTAAAGGAAGTATACAGTAATACCTTGTATAGTGCGGCCCCAAATAGTGCGTAATTCGCAATAGTACAGTTAGGTAAATGCAAGTACCACGGTATTACTGTACGTATATAAAAAAAAAGTACAGTAAAATAACGATGACGAAAAGAAAGAGACAAACGATTTCTTATCTAATAATACCTATACCCAATCAATGTTTATTCTAACTCGCCTTTTTTTGATTTATGTTTAAATTTAATCAAGAACAAGCGACTGTTTTGTCATGAACTATAAATACAAATTATTTTACCGTCATCATATACGGAAATTGACAGATAAACTTATTTGTATTGCAAACTGATCTTTTTGATCGATCGTAATTACATTATTAAACTGAACTGCTAAAAATATTTTTGAGACGGGTCCGGGGATACTTTTGGAAGAACGGACATTGATATTATATTTTTATTACATTACAAATACATAGTATGGTTTATATTTTACTGCTTTTTTGAAATCTAATTTTAATACACTTTTAAACTATTAAAATATTTTGTCGACAGCAAGCCACCATTTTCTTTGAATATATTTTGATTTTCTACATAAATGCGCCTTTCAGAAATTATTATTAGGAAGCCCAATCTTTCTAATCACTATATAGTATCAAATCATGCAAAAAAAGGTTTCATATATTTTTTACAATGGTATTGAACTGTACAGTCAATAAAGACAACTGAACTAGAAAAAGCCAGTTTTCTGCTTTTGTCGCGAAATTTTAAAGCTACTTTTAATAAATACTTAACACGGCATGATATTAAATAGATTCCAGTAGTATAAGCATTGTGGTCTATAACAGTAAAGCTCTTATATTCATATATTCGTTATATCTTGATATACTTCTGGTAAAATTTAGATGAGTCTGGTGTATAGTCAATTATATGAAAACGAAAATTAGATATTTTTAAACTTTTATTTTCACATTTTTGTCAAAAGATTTCATCTAATTATAAAACATAAAAAATACATTAACAAAAAATAAATTGTTTTTTGCAATGTCTTCGACTTCAAAATATCGTACCTTACAAGTCATACAAAGATGAACATATAAAATGATATACATGTTATATAAAAATAAATACACATATATAAATGTAGCATATATAAATTTTGCATTTATTCTAATGTTATAATTCTCGTGGTGATATTTTTTGATGTTAGTGGATATACAAAAAGTGCATTAGATTTTACATTTCTAATATTAGCAGTCCAAAATTACAATCAATGTTATTTGCTAAGGTCTATGATGTCTGAAATGGAATGAAGTTGCGTTCTAATACCGTTATTATCAGTCTTAAACATCTAAAAAGAAACATGTATTGTCATGTTCACATCTTATATTTGGATCCTAATAATAGAAATAGAAAATACATCTTAACTATAAAAATGATTCGAGAAATATGTAATATGTAAATGTAAATATATCAAAAAATTGTTATTATGGCTAGTTTTGTGTATAATATCACTTACAAAATATAGAGAATGTTAGAGATATATCACTCGTTGTGCGTCTATATTCTTTTTAATTATAATATTGAATGTAATGTTAAAGGCACTTATTTCAAATTTGATTTGTAAATTTGCTTTTTCCTTTACATTAATAAACCAATATCTTTCAAATTATTCTTAATAATAACATCTGTGACTGCATCAAAAACAAATTGAATATTAGTAGTATCAGTGGCACATGTGAAATGTGTATAGATTTCTTTCTTATCCTTTCGTTTATTGAGATTTTCAAATTTCGTTCGAATATAAGATGAGGCTTCTTCATAAGTATTCTGTCCAGTATATTCGGGAAAGCAAATAGTTAAAGGACTTCTCGTTATTTTTTCTTCGAATAAATCCTTCTTATTTAAAAAGAGGATTATTGAAGTTGAAACAAACCATTTACTGTTACAAATTGAGTCAAACAACTTCATCGATTCCACCATCCTGTTCATTTCTTCATCTTCAGCAAGAACTAGATCATATCCTGATAAAGCTACGCAGAATATTATAGCTGTGACACCTTCGAAGCAATGTATCCATTTCTTGCGTTCAGATCTCTGTCCGCCCACATCAAACATTTTAAAATGCAATCCTTTAAACATGAAATGGGTCTCAACAATGCCTGTTGTTTTAACTCTTGTTCTTAAAACATCTTGTTGAGATGGAATGTAGTTTGGTTGTGAAATTCTTTCTAGTGCATTTAGATAATAGGCAGCCGAATCGTTTAATTGGTACTCACGTGATCTTGCAAAACACAACTGAACACCTGGATCTTGCCATAGTTTTTTCATTAATATAACTAGATCAGTCGTTAATTCGCCTTCTTCAGCAGCGCTAGCATAGGTGAAGAACTGTCGCGCTATGTCAGCCCTACTTGGGTCAGCAAAATCAATCCGTAATTGCCCCATTGCTCGAATTATTGCCATTAAACTCTGTATAGTATTGCTATAAACTACGGGTCGGTACTGTTCTCGTTCTTCTTTAGAATACCCAGTTTCATGTATGATCTTCATCTGTTTAACAATGGTGCTTTTACCTGACTCCCCGGCTCCGAGTAGGAGCAGTTTAACTTCACTTGCTGCCTTCTCTCCATCTACACGAAGATCCCGATCAATTTTCTTCGATCTTTCGGAGGCTTCTTTATCACCAGGTGCACTAACGGCACAACCCATATTATTTTTTAAATCTATCTATTTTGACACTTGTTATGTTTGTGTTGGTAGCTACTAATATGGTCGGCATTTACCAACTTTGCCGATTCAATTACAAGTTGTTTTGTAATGATGCACGTAGAAATAGTATTAAATTTTAATCATTTCCGTTAGGTGCAATATAATAATTTGAATTTATACCGTTTTTATAAGCTACACTCCAGGATGTGCTATAATAAATTAAAAAATTAGAAATGCGGTTTTATTTCTTGATATTGGCCACTCTGCGCTTGGGGTAGCTTGTGAAATTAGTAAAGATGGGTGTGACACATATGAGTAAATCATTAGTAAAATCCAGTACAAATCATCTCCATAGGCGTGCGAATTATTTATTACGCATGCGCGAATTTATTATAATTACAAGAACCGATTGAATATGATATCTTGAATGGGAATGAATAATTATGGAAAGTGAATCACATATTCCTTTTATTTATTCTTATATTCTTAGAAAATACAAAATTAGTACACACGTTATATTGCATTATTTGTGATGTTTGTCACATATAGAAATCGATAATAAATACGATATAAATTTTGCAGCAACTTTTATGTTAATGTTAGTTGTTTATTTAAAATCATGCCGTTAGGCTGTTATTAAATGCGTGTGTAATTTTTAATTGCGACAAATAGAAGTGCATTTTTTATTGCTTTGTTTTTTTAACCTTTTCTTGTACTGCGCACTGCAGAAAAATTGCATGTAGTAGGCATGAAAGTTTAAAAACTTGAATTTAGTTGTCAGGTATATGCGGTTACTACAATAATTATTAATGATATTTCTAATTCTTACATTGTATATAAACTGTTTTATAGACACCCAGTTTCTATGTGAAGTAATAATAATAAGACATACTGACGTTCTGATATTAGAATATCTATAATGATCTATAAGATTTGATAATAAAGAAATACTTATAAGTTTGACAATTTAAAACGGTTTCAAATTGTCAAATTATGTCACGTGGGTGTACATATACCTATTTATTTCGGCACTGGTGTTGGCTAATGATTATTCACACTGTATACACAAAAATTTTCAAATCGATACAAATTTATTGAGTCCTTGTGCTTATTTTTCCCAAGCATGCCACACACCTAAGCGTATTCAGTTGTATAAATACGCGTGAAACAGGATAATTTCCAGTTTATTCTCAATCACTACAATAATCATAATCATATCATTTGTATGGGCAGGAGTTTACACCAAAAGAAAATTGTATAAAATAACAGGAAAAATTTATTCTACAATATAGTGCGATAAAAATATACGACCTTATTAAAGAGGATGTTTTTATTTTTAGAGGATTTTATTGGGTAAAATTGTATTTATATCTAATGAGGACATTGCAGATATAACATATATATATATTAATATATACCTGATTTTATTTTTATGAATTTGGTTCAGATAATAAAAAACATTGGAGGATTATATTTGGTATCCACCTAAATACTTTTGTAATTTATATAAACAGAAACCCGCTGTATGTCGGTTTGTAAGAGAAAATCATAAAACACTCACTTTAAAATATACAAACTTGAGAAATTTGTTTGGAAACTATAAATTTTAGCGATTATTTAATATTTAAATCGAAGGAAGTAAGACCTATATACATACGTTTTATTTAAACGGTCGACGGTAAATTATGAAAATATTTTGAGGTCATTACCTTAGAATTAATACCAAATAAACAATTCCATCTTACACCTGAGCTATTCTTATTGTTATTTTGTATACCGGTTTCAGTTCATTCTCGATATCTGCGCTATGCGAAATCTGTTATAGATTTTCTTGACCTGTTATTATAACCTCAGATCTTCTGGGTCGTGCATATTTGGCCTCCTCCATCGAGGTCAATAATATTATGCCCCATTATGTCCTTTACGCATTCGCTGTGAAGTCGTATTTAGTGTTGGTATAGCTTTACAACTTTCCCGTGAAATAAAGGCTGCCTGACTACGAATACAGGAAATGTTAAAATACGGACGCCTATCTACGTAATTTACACGAGACAAACTGGAGGGAGTGAGGATCACCTTATCTGTTCACGAATGTTACTGAACGAAGAATTTAAACAAATATTTCAGAGATTTCTAGCTAAATTGAAATTAGTACATTTGTTGTCTTCATTTTAGAATATAGAATCTTCGAGTTGTCCAATTATGAAACCATCAATTGAAGATACCAGATCGAATTGTGTCACAAAAATTTGTATTAGTTATGATTGTACTAAATAAAACCTTAAGTAGGTTGATGTATACATAATATACTCTTTATAAAGTATTGCCTTCAGCGTTTAATTGCAATTTGGTGTACTTGGAATATAATTTCATGAATTGAATCGACCATGATACCAATTATAAAAAAGCTTCAGATGAATTTGTAAACATTATTTAAAGTACCTACTTAAAGTTTAGATACTATATAAATATGGAATATGTAGATAGGATTTTAGATTCTTCTTGAAAATTACATTGCTAGATAGGTTGCACTAAGCGTAACTGTTGTATGCGTCAAAATTTGTACTTCAAATTAAATCTTCTTCAATACAATTTCAATATCTCAAATGTAAAACAAAAATTTGTGTTAGTTATTTGACGGTACAGATATGGTACAGATAGTTAGAATTTTGAATTTAAATAACTACTTTACTTTTAGGACAATGTGGTACTTCACAGACTACTCGTCATTTGTAATTCTCGTTTGCCAATGTGTGATGTTAACTATTGTACAGGTTGACAAAAATGTCATGAAAGTTGCGTACTGTCAAACATTGCAATTACGCTGTCGTGTCATTGGCTCCCTGATGAGATGGACGAGCGGAAAGCTAATTGCAGCTGTGGTGTTGTTACTCACTTTTAATAAAAGTACAACATATAAATACAGGTTATTACAGTAGGTATTAGAAGAAAATTTATCGACTAAAAAATTGTCGACAATTTATTGAATTGTGTGAGCGAAAAAAGGATTAATAGACAGGAGTAAACAATTCTCCAAGGAAACATAAATATTACTAAGCGAATAACTAGGATTGTGGTCATACCGATAAAAAGATCCTGACACGTTTGATTTTAAATTTCCGTGAAACCGTGCGTCTAGACTGGAACGTGTTTTACACAAGTTTAAAGTTGTCAGCGGCTTTAACGAAAGTCTAGCGAGCTTGCATCAAATTTTGAACGGGATTGGTTTTCTGCGGAGAAAAATGCAATTAATATCAGGAGCTTCAACAAGAGGGAAAACCTATTGTTTATATGGGTGAAACGTAATATCCATGTCTCACATAAGACGGCCAAAACTGGAAGAACAATAATTCTCTGGAGGGTTAAACATATCCATAGGAAACGATTTATTCCGAAATAAATTATGCAAACTATACAAAGGGGTTGTAAGAGAAATTAATACCTAATTTACCATCGCGAACTGTATTACCGACAGAAATCTCACCTTCCCATAGCCTGCCAAAAGACAAGTGTCCCACCTGTCCCACTACTGCGTCCACAAAGGGAATTCAGAATTGGTTGCAGATAAAAATAATGCCATTTAAAAATACTGTAGGTACTTAAAATCATACCAGTTGGTTTTATTGAATAAACCCATATGCAAATCGTACGTCACTGATGATATGTTAGGACAACATCAGCACACAGCTCTGCGATTGCCCCTTATTACCCAGATGTGAACCTCATTAACCTCTTGTGGGCAAGCTTGAAAGAATACGCGACGAAGAAGAATGTCCATTTTCGACTAGCCGACTTTGAAGAACTATGCGAGGAATTTTTCAGAGACTTTCCCGTGGCAGATTAGGTAGAACGTTGTACCCATGTTAGATTGATTGTCATTTACCTACAGCTACTTTTGTTAAACCAGCCATTGTATACGCTCCGCCCATTCTAATAAAATGTGCGCAGAATGACTCACTATTCTCACGACATTTTTGTCGACCTGCACCTGTATTATATGGAAGATACATAGTAGCCTACTACGTATTGCCAAATGTACTCTACTTTCAAGTGGTCCCTGTATAGTTGCGTCAAGCGATGCAAAATCCAACGAAGTATGTTCGTACATACGTGTAATATTCGCAACAATTTACAGACATAGATGCGCTTATTTCGTAAAAGTGACTGGACAGATGTTGAAAAAATATTGATTCTTAGTTCGTTAAATGACATCATTAACAGTTGCTAATTTCTTATTGCGTCTAACCGCCTACTTGTTGATAACCAAACATTCAGGGGAACTGTTTTGCATGTTCGAGAAACCCTTTTTCCAGTGAAGATTCCCCGTTAATGGTTGGAGTGGATTAATTATTAATGAGATTATCGGACTACATATTTTCGACGGATATTAGCACAGCGAATTGTACTAAGCTTTCTTCGGAATGACTTATTGCTACTACTTGAGGACGTTCGTCTTCATATCCTACTAATAAAGATTCCTCTATGAACAGTATAGTATGCACATCGACGAATGTTTTGTGATGGTCCCCATTCGTTGCTCACGACGATATCAACCAACTCAATTTTTAATGTAGAGATATCTATTCAACGAAAAGTCTAATAATAGGAATCCACTCATCCAGAAGATTCAAACCGTGTTTAACGAGATCAAAAACAATATGGAGAATTGTATCTGGAAACGAGAGCAATTTTAATAATTTTACTGTCTATATTTTTCTTAAGCCATTAGTAATTTATTTCAGTTCGCGAAAAGTGAACAGTGAATTCATCCACCAAGCATCTCGGGAAACGCGTTTTATGTTTTGTTTATTAGAAATTTCAATTTAAAATTTGAGCTGACTTGCGCAGTTTCACACTAATATAATTTATAAAAGCTATCACAGATGACGCCCCCTACTAAAAGTCAACTTTTTTTTTTGAGATTAAAAATGTTCTAATATTTGCTATAATAGTGCATTAGCGTTACATAGTTAACCCAAAACTATTATTATACATTTCTCGATTAATGCAACAATTAAATTCATTACTATTCTTATCATCCATATTTACGTTGGTACTCCATGACGATAACACCAAGGATATTTTTAAATGTTTATGTTGCGAGTACTGCTGTATTGCAGCCGTTCGAAAACGTACAACCTTCTCCGAGCAGTAACGAGGTTTGACGTTTTGTGTGGTGTAGTTCTACCTTCTATGGCAGATGGGAAGGAACTGTAAGAACTCGTTTACAATTTTTGCCGTGATGTTTGATGTTTTAAATTCCGCAATTCCACGTTTACGCGTCAGTGATCTAATTTGATAATTCCAGTTCGCGATGTGTTCGTAAAATTATTGTGTTTTATTGTCGTTCCATTGTTTCACTTCTCGTTTTTTTTCTTCTCTCCTTATTACATTGTATATCATATATGCCTTTCGTGCAGTCGTCGTACTTGTTAAATCGTAGGTAGTTTAGCCCTTGCTGTGACCCAAGAAGATCTAGGATTTAAAAGGCGAGAGGAGGCTGATTGTATGCTGCGTAGGACACGTTTTAAGTTACCAGTGATCGGACCCGAAATTTCCAAACAGCTCAGCGTTATCGTTTTCGCATACACACGTGTTATTTTGGATTATCAAATGTCAACATGGCTTTAGCTAGGTGAGTTTTTATGACAAAATTCTCTACCTTGCTCGTAGCGTTTTAGATTTAAGGAAAAACATCCGTACACTTTCGATGTACGTTGAAGTAGGTGTTAAAGTGAAATTGTACGAATTTGCATTATCTGTCAAATGCATGACAGTTCTATTATTACATCTCTCATCATTTTTATGCTTATACATATGATAATATAATAATGTGATATTTAACGTAGATATAATTGCATTAATACAATAATGTCACCCACATACATTTCAGTTTTGTAGATGTATGTCAGCTTATGTAGAGCACGATTTGTTGCCTCAATAATCGAGAGATTTTCAATGACCCCAAAATGCCGACTGAAGTATAGTATAGTATAATCGCCATGAAACAGCCGCATTCAAATGCCATGGATTTTAAAACTTTCTATAATACTGCTATGATACCGAGCGCGCGCGATGAGGTTCCTAAAAGAAGAAAATATCAAGAAAAAAAAAACAAATCCATATTCCTACTTAAATAGAGAAAATACCGATGTGCTGGCTGGCGCACATTCGAAAGAAGGAAAGCGGTAAACTTTTACGACACAAACGTGCGGGTTTCTTATTTTATAAACATTTAAATTTAAAGTGTATAATGTATATAGTGTACGCATTTCTCCGCATTACATAATCGGATTTTTAAAATCGGCTTTGCCATGTGTCGATTTGTTATTCGTATGTTTTAAATGAGTAACAGAATACGGATCTTCCAAAGAAAAATATTCGATTCGATAACTAGATTTCGTAATCGTTTTTTTTGTTTTATTTTGCATGACATCGACACAGCGTTGATTGATTGATATACATTTTTGTTTCAAAATCAGCTGTTTAGGTCTAGCGCACCGTTTATGGCGTGCACATTGATATGTTTTCATGCTTTTCTCTGTTATTGTATGGATTGTTATGGACAATTTTCTGTTGTTACTATAAATTAACGATATTATTTTTGAAAATTCAGTATTGGGTTTTATAAGCAATCATGACCAGGTAATGAGGCTTATTTAAAATACGTGAGTAATGGCTAATAAAACATAATCGTTGCATTTCAAAGATTTGACGTGTTCTGTATCATCTTTGATAAACCTTAGACATTTTTTGAATGGAGATCATCTGCATACTGTTTCATGTTTTCAACAAGGTCTTCGTGGCAAAAATGCAGAACCAACTTCTAACTTTGGAATTTGTGGCTGCTGCCATCTGGATTTTAGCAATTAAAAGCATTTGTGTGTGGACGAAGTCAGACAAATGGTATAATCACTTGATGATTAAATTGGTGGCCAGACTGCTTTTGGCAAGCATATCTGCCTTAGAGCATTGTGAAATGCCATTAGCAAATGCTCTCCCTGGATTAGGGGAACAATTTTAGCAGCTAGTTTCAATGACTGATCTTTAAGATAGTTTTCTAAAATTTGATTCATGTTTGGAAATTGTTAGGATTGGCTATATATCAATTATTGTCTGCAATTTCCTCTTAAAGTGTCAAAGGAAAATCTATTTTAGAAAATTTAATTGTTTTTTGGGCAAGTTTTTTTTGCTTGCAAAGGTTTATTAACTATTTCTGTTGTTATGTGGTTTCGTAATGTTTTTTTCTTAGAATACCATATCTAATTTCTACATTTTTTTTTTAATTACTTTAACAATAGTAAGGCTTTCTGTGTTATATCTTGAATTGAATTGACTTTCGTACTATGACATTTCTTGCCCTATTTCTGTAGAAAAGTATAAATAGTAGCGGAGGGCACGAAAGCCCATTTAATTAAAATTAATATTTAATTAAATTAACATTTTACAATTCGTTCTACGCCAAACGTATCTGACACTTATGTAAACGCAGCCTCGACCGAAAACAAGTGAACCTCAAGTTTTTAGTCTATTTTATCAAGGCCCTATTGCCTGCACGGGCCTTAATACCCTCAGGGTCCATACAAAAATTATTTACTAGAGGACAAAATATTGAATTGTAATGTATAATGTTGCTTTTGTACATTTTTTTAACGGTGCGATATAAAACCTATAAAGCTTTGCTTTATGGTGATCATAACCTTGACCGCATCCCTTATGGAGGAATTCGCCATTATATATTCATTTGAGACCCCAACCTTTTATAAAAGTTGCAGATTAGTCGGCAGTATTCTAACTTAGATCTCGAGGTGCTAGGAAAGGTATCTGCGTTGTAAACGACTTGAACGTAAATTGTTAGCAGGGTGGTCTGCTTGTAAAATTTGATATTGTATCCTCTCTGCTGAATCCGAGGTGCAATATTTTCTACCTGAAAATCTGTTATGAGTAAATAATTTAAATATGGCTACAGCTACCAAAACGATTATATTTGGAATCAGAATTATTTCCGGCAATCTACATAAATATGATTAAATTTTAAATATTAACCTCGAATATAAGTAGGACCAATTTGATTTTGAGTCACTTGAATAAGTGATAGGAAAAGTTATGTATCGATCTTGGGACTAATGCTAAAAGCCAAAGCTAAAAAGGTTGCAGGTAAATTTCGTATTGACAATTTTAACACACCTAAAGCGAGACCTAGGGGGAATAGTTTTACTATTTTGAAAATGTGCTTTTCTAAAATATCTTTTACAAATCCTTTCCGTAACCGCATTTACACCCCAGATTTGTTGTCTGCAGAATGCAAATTATTTTCACGCAAATCAAACTTTCATCCTCAAAGCAACATTTCCTATATCGTTAATTCTTCTGAAGAACATATATTTGAGGATGAACTGTATTTATAGATGTACAGTCACCCAAAAGAAGTTGTAGAACGATTTACATAGCGATTATATGTAAATCGTTCTACAACTTCTTTTGGGTGACTGTACGTGCAAAGGTTAAAGATCATCAAAGTTTTTGGCAATACCAAGCTCCATTCAAACTCTCTTGAGTGGTCTTTCTTTTCACACTAAAACTTTTGGAGAGTAGCTACAGATTTGTGGTGTTGTACAACCTCCAACTGATGTTGGTATTTGTGTGGGACCAGGCCCCATTTGTTCTACATCTATATCGGCTTTTTCATGGTCCAAAAACTAAGCGCTTTCGATAATTTTGCTATTGATGTGCAGTGTTCCAGTAACTTTAAGACTCATCCTTGCTATATTTATTTTTACTGTTCTAATATAGGTGCTAGCTCAGCTATTTTATTAACTGTGTCAGCTCGGACTGGATGACCCTAGAGCCAGTATTCGATTTGTTGGATCTTATGATTTTATGAAATTGTAATCTAAAAGTTACATATGCCTGAGTACGGTTGAGAAAAATGGCATTCATTTTGCGCAAATGTATATTTGATAATCACCAATACTTCCTGACAGGATTTTATATACAAGTTGTCGTTTTATTTGTTTGCTGGGCCACATTAGCATTAGTGCAACATAAATGTGAATTCTTGCAAACTACCAGCATGGTATGCTTTGAGAATTGAATAAGATTTCACAACATTTTCTCTGCAAAGCTAAAATTTCTTGCTAAGTACGACTGAGGCTCCCTTAAAGATAAACCAGTTTCACCTATTTCCTCGCCATTGAATTTTTGGGATGCATCACATTATTCTGTACTACTTGTTGAAAAGACATACTTTTCAAATCTTTATGTGTAATGCAGTAGCTAGTGTTTGCCATGATTAAACACTATTTTAATCACACTTTTCCTCAGCAACTTTTGCCGGAAATATTTTTTTTGCATGAGAGATAAATCCACGAGTATGTCTACCTCTTGGAGAAGTTGTTTCCACATAATCTTTAATAGTTTATCTTATACATGATACATTAAATGGTTTTCAGGCTAAATAACATTGAAGAAGTTATGGTACTTTAGCAGATTCCTCAGTTACCAGATCGAAATTTCTTCTAATTGGTGTTACTGTAAGACAAGTATGGGCAATCTTTGACATGTTGTGGGCTAAACTTTAGTGTGCAAATAACTTCGCGGGCCACCTTTAAAAGTAGTGCGTTTTAAAGTAGTGTTCGTAATTTTTAGCAATAGATATCAGACATGAAATAATACGACAATGTTATTATAATGCAATTTATTAAAATAAGAAAATGAAATGAAAAAAACAGGTACGACATTATAATTAAATCGTGAAAATTGGAATTATTACAAACTATGAAAGTTAAATAGCGATAACGAAATCAATGAGACACTTGAGCTTGAATTTGGGAAACTAATCCATCGATGGCATTGGATGAATTCCACTGATACAAAGACGTAAAGAAACTTCCAAATTACCGTCAGTCACCCTTGTACGATGTTTTGATTTATTAACTTTCATCATTGCCATTGCAAAGAACTGGTTGCATTTATAAGTACTGCCAAACGCACAAATCAATCTTCTTGCGAATTTTCTAAGCTCCGGAAACTGGTCTTTTTCGAGGTATTTTTTGTAGAAATCGCACAACTCCACATCTTCAAATTTAGATTTTAGGAGTGGGTTTTCTTGAACTTCGATCAACTCCATTTGCAAGTGTATTGAAGCAATTTGTACATTACTTTTTGTTGGAGTAGCAAATAAATTGAAACTTTCTTCCATGTTTTTAAAATTGCAAAATCTGTTCGAAAATTACTCGGACAGTAACTGGAGTTCTTCAGCATATTGAGCATAAGCAGTATTTTCATACCTAGAGAGTGTGGCGAAATAGTAACTTACCAGACACCATCTGTGCCTTACGCAAGCGGATTTTGTTCTGAAACGTTTGCAAACGGCTGTACACACCATTTACTAACTGTCCTTGTTTTTGAAGTTCCAAATTTAAATCATTTAAATGGCCTGTAAGGTTGACCAGAAATGCTAAGTCACATGTCCATTTTGGGTCACTCAATTCAGATAGTGGTTTATCTTTTATTTGCATAAAATTTGCTATCTGCTTTCTAAGCTCGTAACACCGTTTCAAAATTTTTCCTTGCTTAGCCATCTGACTTTACAATAATATGTTACGTCGTCATATTCGGCGGATATTTCATCTAAAAACGCCTTGAAGTGACGATGGTTAAGCCCTCGGGATTGAGTAAAATTGATGGTTTTTACTACCACA
Organism: Popillia japonica; assembly: GCA_004785975.1. NCBI lineage: Eukaryota > Metazoa > Arthropoda > Insecta > Coleoptera > Scarabaeidae > Popillia > Popillia japonica. The sequence continues at coordinate 22,357 of SMLS01061557.1, forward strand.
TTCATAACATTCTGGAGTCGAATGGAGTTAGAACGCAAGTACTGTTGGTGGATAATGCAATGAAGGGCTATCAAATCATTTTTTTGCACATTTAATTCAGTTGCTTTTTCATAGAAAATTCCGATGAAATCTTTACGTAAGCCGACCATAAAAGGTGCACCATCTGTGCATACATCAACTAATTTTGACCATGGCAAGCCAAAACTTGTGAATACCTTTTGAACTTCATTAAAAATGTCCACTTTTGTAGTGGTTCCTTTTAGCGGCTGTAAAGCAAGCAATTCCATAGTGAACTCTTTATCAACATTTCGAATAAATATAGCTGCAGTTGAGCTGTGTCTGACAAAGCGGTGCTCTCGTCTAATACTATGGAAAATGTTTTGATGAGTTGTTGCTCACATACAGTGTGACCAGTGAAGTCCGCATCATATGGGATTTTTTTTATTAATGGATATATTCTAAATTTGAGTGTGACATCAATTTCTGCTTCGATCAAGATGAAAATTAACCAAAAAATAATAGTCACGTGATTCGCATTATCTGTCAAATTTAAAGAAAAAAAAATAAATTTGACAGATAATGCGAATCACGTGACTATTATATTTTTGGTTAATTTTCATCTTGATCGAAACAGAAATTGATGCCAAACTCAAATTTAGAATAAATCTATTAATAAAAAAAATCCCATATGATGCGAACTTCACTGGTCACACTGTATGAGATAAGATGAAAAAATTTGTACTGGAGAGGAGAGGTGTAACATGTTTATTCGGTTTTCCACATGAAAGTAGCTCTGTATTGTATAGAAGCAGAGCCGGTGGCAGACGATATGGTGCAAACCACTTTAAATGTTGCTTTCGGTTATAGTTTCGTTTCTCTTACGATGTACGAGAGTGTACATTGTTGTCAATCTTGTGATAGTACTGATCATATTGTAATAGTTTCTTTTTTTTGTTAATTCGTAATTATAATTTGTTTGGTATTACGTTAATAACTTTCGAATTGTGAACATCAGTATATCGTAAAACATGTGACACCTAGTAAAAATGCAGATATAGAAAAATAATGGAGTGCCAACGTAAAATATGCACGTTAAATAACATTGAAATGGCATAATAATATAAATAGCAACCTTACACTTCCAACTTCTTTTTTAAATTCAAGGTTGGGTATTAATTCAGTCCGCTTTTATGTAATATTTATGTTAATTTCTTTGTTATCTAAACAAATTCATTTAACACACGGAATTTTTATCAATCGTGGAACGAAACTAAATTTTGTATGTTTCGGAAAAAGCCTCTGATATTAATCAAATTAATGAGTAAAATAATTGACAGCTGATGTTGCACGCCACATTTTGTTATATTCGAAATATACGATATAACCCCAACTATTCTTTATATTTTCACATTTCTTTACTCATTAATAAGTGATCCAAAATTAATATTAAAATTTATAAAACCCGTAATAATCTAGTTATACATATTTATCCTCGTATAGATAAAACATTGTACTTTTAGTTATTAGGCAAATTACATAAGCCATATTTGAATTTTTTATATTGCTTTAATTGCTAAAATTAGAGAAAGTGCTTTAAATAAGCGAATTAACAGTTGGTTGGTTTTAAAACTTTTTTCCATACGATATTAAAATATTTTGTTTTGGTAAATATCTCTTGCTAGAAATAAAGGTTTTCGTTTTTTTTTTCAATTTTGCCGTCGAAAATCTACCCAAAATTCTATTCAGACCGATTCGAACCTTGGTAGAATCACATCGTTTCTTCTTCTTCAGGTATCCGAAGAAATGTTAAAAGAGAGTCCTTCTCTGACACATACGCATATACACAAAACGGTCGCACACACACATTAACGAGACGAGTTGATTCCCTTGGGCAGGCCAACGCACCCTAGAGGTCACTTAGACCCCATTCACAATCGGACGCCAACAAATTCACTCTTCGATCTTTTTCTCTTTTTCTTCCTTTTTCGTCCACAGATTATTTGCTGCTTCTTTATATCTGTATATACCTATAATACCTCCGGTGACTCTTATACCTGCCGGAGATTCTACGCGGCCTGTATGTTTTGGTTACAAAAAAAGATGTTTTAAAACGTTTTAATACAATGTAATAAATACGGAAAGAAATGTTAAGTAGGGAGTTGTTAATAAGATGGATAACAAATATTTAGTCGTGATTTGTTTTTTTAATTTGTTTCGGTATAGTCTTATGTAATGCTGTTCTATCTCACTTTTGTGTTTTATTCATTCTATCTAAACGAGTTAAAATGTAGATTGAGAGTGAATAAATTTTGAAAATGTGGATCAATTTTGTATAGATACTGAAAAATTATATTGTACAAAATCTCAAAAGCTGTCAGAAAAGTATCTAAAAAATAAGATATTCCCAATAATTTTAGAATTAAAACTAGTCTTCAAAGCGTATCCTGGCTGGCGTTTAAAAGAAGAGCTAAAGTTAGAGTTCATTGACTTGATTTTCCTTTGTTTGGCTTACCTATCCATTGTTTCTTCTGCTAATTAAACCGTTTTAATCAAATCCTTTTGATCTTATCGACCGCAAAAGGTGCAGTGCTCGCAGCAATGTAGTCATATTTATATCTTCTCTATAACGGAGGAAAATGACCTTGGTCTTAGGGATTGGCTGCTATTGATCCTTAGGGAATTTTTTGAGTCCTTATAGCAAAACTCCCAAAAACTGCAATACCGAATATCATATTTGATCACCTCTACACAAATGGTTTTTCTGAACAGTCGAAATCCACAAATAAAAGGTAATATCTGTCCGATCTAAAGATTACTAATACGATAAGAAATTTTGATAGATTGTGGAAATTTTCTTGTGTTTAACTTGACTTTCATGGCTCAGAGGACAATCAATGATGATTTGATTTTTATTCAAACTTGATGGTGCATATTACAGAGTTTTGAAATTTAAATTATACTTATAGATGTTGAAAGTACATAAAATATGATTTCCAAAGTTTATTCCTGTTATTTTCTAACCCTGAAACAACAAATACAGCAGCCTAATAGTAATGTTTTCAGCATTTGAGCACTTGAGCATTGAGCAAGTCCGTACAAAACATACGCAACTGTGTTATATGTATGTAGCATCGAATAAAACTTAAGTGGTAGTTGCTCAAACAATGATATTCTTCTTTCTATCACTTTCAGCTTTGAACACTTTTGAAAGGCTGCGTAAAGTATGATGACATTTGGAAAGTGTTGTATGTGATTTCAAGGTCGAATAAAAATTAACTGGTGGGTGGCCAATTTTCGATTTTTTTATACGGTAGAGACATACGTGGTATAGTTTTCTATATTTGAACACCTCCGAAAATCCCTCGAAAGTATAGTAAACTTGGATAACTAGAAGGTCGAATAAAATTACTTGGTAGATGTTCAAACTGCGATTTTCGTTATTTTGTTGCCTAAATTTAGATATCACAATTTGTATTTTTTTTTCATTCTCTCAAAATCTCTTGCTCAACTTCTAAGTCGCACAAATATTAATTTGTTTTTTTCCAATTTCTTTTTGTATGTTTTTGAGGTTTCACAAAAATCGTTGGTTGATGGTATAATTTCTAGGTATTGCAATTTTTTTTACCACTGCTCTGCGGGGGCTATAACCAAAACGGAAGGTGACAATCGCAAATGTTGATAGTCAATAATTGTCAATAAATTGTTAAGCTTTTACATCACTTTTACGGTATTTGCACCTCATTGTGGAGCTAAGTTTGCAAATTTTGTTTATAGTAAAGGAAAGGATAAAACAAAAGACACGTACTTGAAGTACACCACCGCTTACATATTTTAGACCAAAATTTTCACTCTCTTGTTTCATTCACGCAGTTTGTTTCTCCAGTCTCTATTAGGGTACGTTCACAGTGGAGCGACGACGCGAGCGACTGGAGAGCGGAAAGCAACGAAAACAAAAATTGCACTTGCTTCACAGATCGACTGGACTCCAGTGCTATGTACGCTACCCTTTCTGATTCAGGATTTTTGTTTCTGTCGCTACTCTAGTCTCGCTTCGTCGCTCTACTGTGAACGTAACCTTACTAGAATAGAGATGCATACAGCTGCAATCCTTTATCGATACATTAATTGATGTATTATGCGATAAACATGTTCTTGTACAGATGTTTAACTGTAAAATGGGATAAGTGGGCGTTATTTCTACTTCGATGGACACAGTATCTAAAATTGCAATAAGAGATTATAAAAATGGAGCGTTACTAAACTCAATTTTTAATTAGGAATCCGCTAACTTTGCTTTTAAATTCCACACGCTTCATCGGTTTGTGACTAAATGGCGCATCAATTTTCAGCCTACTTGTCATATGTATGTATAGTCTTTGTGACTTTTTAACCGTAATATGCAAAGAAATGATAATTGGTGGTTGTTATTAATCAAAATATAGAGAGAACACTAGAAGAACATAGCGAGAGAATCTTGAAGAGGAGACGCAGCACTTTTGACCATACTGATTGTTTGCATAGTAGACCTAGACATGTATACACTACATTAAAAAAGGTTGGAGTCTATCATTTTGTGTGCTTTGGCTGATACAATCGCCAGTCTTAATAATGAAGCAGTTCGACTTAGTTAGTAAATTTGTTTCGTTAGTCGTAATTATTTAATCCTAATCGGTTTTAATATTCAATCTTTAATAATCCTAATTGGAACTATTTTAAAAAGTAAAATACACCTCTTCATGATTTATCGATATTTAAGTGACTGAGAATTGTAGTTTATTAGAAGCATTTTGCATTGTCTCAACCTTTACATTTTTCAGTGTATGCATATCTAACTTGTGAAGCGCGTGCATGGACCGTTGTTAACTGGTTATTCCGTCTAAACGATCTTGACCTATAAATACATCAACCAGGACATCAATATTGCTATACCCATCGGAGACTACTAAACAGTACCTCCCCACCATTTCGAGCATACTAAAACATACGTCCTTTTGTACAGAGAACCATTATCAGCAGCCGGAGTAGTATCACCCTCAGAAAGAAGCGCGGCACATGCGCCCTCTGCTGGAATAGCGCGAAATTCCACTCCGAAATTTCCTCTGATAGCGGTTATTTTTATAATTCTGAGAATTTAGCTAGGTACCCCTTCGAAGCCGAGAGTTCCCATTCCTAGCGTGGTAAGGGTAACCGGGAGCGGCGGAGTGAGACGGGAGGCTTCCCAAGGTTGAAGAACCGGCGAGAGAAGAGGCGGTCCTGGAAGGGAAGTTAAGGGCGCACACGCCCCTAACGTACCGGGCCCTGCTGGCCCTCCTTCGCTGCAATGGCGGCTGCTCTACGGCATCAACACACGGTCAACTGTGTCTGTGTGAAAATACATATGTATGTATAAGAGAGAGGTGCTGTATATCTGGAATGACACCAGGGCACCTTGAAACTCGACTCACATGCCGACATCAAAGGCGAGATCTCTCCGCTACATCGCGGAGCAGGGAATATATATCGAATCGTCAGGTATTGTTGTTCTTACACGTGGAAATGGAGAATCTAAACGTGAACATTGGTGAGTTACAGAAATGCACGTGAAGAGGGTTCGAGGATGACGAGAAGTTAACGTCGTTAATGTCCTTGTCGAATGAAACGATTTTTACCACAGGTCGTTAGGAATATCAAACAAAGGCACATTTTTAACGGCAATCACTACGAAAAGAATTACGACTGGTAAAGCGAGGTCAAAAGCGGATTGGATTTTTGTATTTGAGCATTTGTAAACTTTATTAGAAAAATACTATCCACTGATTAATTTTATTTTAATTTAAAAGCAGAAGATGAGTACTGTGAGCGCCAAATTAGATGGCGAGCGTACGTCCACTTACGGAAGTAGTAGCTAGCCTAAATTTGTCTGTGGAAAATGTCTTTGACAGGGCATCATAAAGTTATACGCGATATTCTAATGTTTACAATTATTTTTATACTCGTAAACATAAAAGGACATCTGTACCCTTAAGTGAAACAAAGGGATGTTTTCATGAACCATCGAGTTTGTCGCTGCGCACAATAGAATTAACCACCGCTCGCCGTCTAATATGGCGTTTACAGTAGTGACTATCCGACCTACCTGCCTCACGGACTCATGAATCATGAAATAAATATAATAATTTCTTATAATCGATTTTGTATTATATTAGGTAAATAAGTTTTATTTTCCGCTGTTATAACTATGGGTTCGATGAATGTGCCCGATTAAAATGTTTTATAATAAAAATTTTTGCAAACCAATTATCGCGGTCAAATAATAAACCATGATTTAAATGGAAAATTAGGTCGCATTACAACAGATTATAAAAATGTTACT
>SMLS01061560.1:0-24224 GCA_004785975.1 Popillia japonica
AGATGTCTACTGTGTATGTTTAAACACTTACTTTGGCGGGTTACTTACACTAACAATAAGTCTGACAGACAATTACTTGAAACTAAGAACATTGTTTATATCGACTATCGTAACAAATAATTTACTTTTCTTAATTTTTCAGGCGGATATGACTAGTCTCAGTACTCCTATGTTAAGAAATGAATCGCCAAACGGTACAATGGTAGGGCGATTGTTAGGGTTTCTCCGTCCTCCTCTTGAATGGGAAGAGGAATTGAGCGTCTGCGTTAGTTATTGTAATACTACTTTAAAAATTGGTGACGACATCAGTTCGTTCAATGCTCAACAAAAAAATTGTCACTCTATGAAATGGCCAGAAGACGAAAAATCGAATCGTATCCCTATAGATTTTCAAGCATGGAAAACAGTTAACATCGGCGCTTATAATGCTCATCAGCTTGTTAGCAGCATGCAGCTAAAACATAAAGAAAATGAGAGAGAACCAGCAAAGGTACGAGTATATATTTTAATTTATTCTCTTTTTTTACTTTTATATTTATTACATTAATAGCTGATTGGTGGATAGATATATGTAGGTACCTATATACATTACTCCGCCACCGAATTAGGACCACTAGGTAAATTTATGCTGTTCTGACTTTTTCCAGAGTTTAACTCTATAAAATATCAAAAGAAATTGCCGATCATTTTTACAATCCTTTATTGGTACAATGTTAATAATATGAAACAGCAAAAAAAAACAATTCTCAATATTTTATTTTGCGCACTAAGCAAAAATTAAAACAATTGTGGCCAATCTTGAAAGAATAATCTTCTTTGGCTACTAAGCGCTTTAATATTGTTTTTACTCGACACAATTCTCTCAATTTCAATGAAACTACAATGGAACACTAAACAGTCGCACGTTCTTCTCAGTTCAAGATAAGAATTATAAATGACCATTAAATGACGAAATTATAAAATCCGTTCGTACTGCACAATAAGCAATAAAATAAAGTGGTATTACTGGAAATATGTACCACATGTTTTTCCTCACATAATACAATACTCGGAAATAGACATTCTTAATCCTCAGACTATCCCCGGCCATATATCGCAAATTCACCTACTGGTCCTAATTCGGTGGCGGCGTACTTTTTAATTTTGTTTTTCACACAATTTCACAGAACCTGATTTGAAGGTGAATAAATATGCAGTTCATTATGATATTCCGGATCGACTGACTTACGTATTCGATGTTTCCAATTTTACATTGTGCAATTCGAGAACAACAAGTAATAATTTTGTGTCACGCGCTTTCAGTTTAAAATAATTTTAGTGCTTCTTCCGGTAATTGCACTATATTATTTACAAAACCTTTTGATAAATTGGTCGTCAAAAAATATTCCGAGTATTTGAACTACTTCATCAGTAATTCAGAGATCTGGTAAAATTGTGTGAGATGTACTGATGGTATAATTCCTGTTCAAATATTTATGCAAAATCGCATGTATTGTGCGAATGTTGAAGGAAACTTCAATGACACTCCAGGTGTCATGCCACTCTCTTTTAATTATCATACGTACATCACCGTCATTTAGAGCACACACTGATTACTCAATGCTGTGCGTTGTTGAGATCATAAAAAAATTGCAATTAGAGGATTTACTTCTAACTGCCAACTACTTCCCTGTAAATGTAGTGTTAAGTACTATATAATGCATTTAATTTGACGCAAAAATGTCATATCCTAGAAAAGCAATAAATATTTCTTGTATAATTTGTTAATACAAATTTACAACCGCGTAAAACAGCTGATCTTATGACGTAAGTTTGTTGTATATAAAATCATTCTAAATACACAGCTCTGCTCATGAAATGAGGATGGCTGCTTACTGGCGTAGAAAGTTATCACAAGTGTAAATAATACAAATAAATTTCAAGATAAACAAATATTTATTATTTTATAAATTTATAATAATTTTGTCAATCATTACATAACTCGTTATTTTTTGTGTAATAGAGATCCACTGGCCTTCTTACATACATATTTTGAAATAGTTTTTTTTTTCGAGAGAACTTTTTCGTAAGTTTAAAAGAAATCCATCTTAGCTACATGCAGTTTCACTACTTTATGTGTTGATTATGAATATTTTTAAAAATACATTATGTATACACCGTGTCCAAAGTTATCGGTGCACTATTGCTATCTTAGTTACTTCTGTAGCTAGGATTTTAGTTAAATGAGCAAAATTTTAGTGTTTTTAACGCTGATTACTATGGAGTTCTTAAACAAACAATTGAATAACGCATTCCCGAGAAATTTCGAAATTTATAATTTTTTTAAATGGATCCCCTGTATTATTTGTACATATTTTTGATCATCATAATATTTTGAACAAAAAATATCCCGTACATAACTATTCTTAACCTAAAAATAAACAAATGAGAAGCGTTCAAAGTTAAAAAAATATATTAACATGTAATTCTATGTAGGTGCTGGAAAATCATAATAAAATCTTACGTTAACAGTAGAATAAAACCAACAAACACAATAATCAAATAAATTTCCTTTTGTATTACGAAATTTTGCTTAACTCAGCAAATGCTCGAAGACATTGCCGTGTTGTTCAACGCATTTCTCGGCTCTTGCAATAACGCTATGTGTGGCTTTTCTAATAGTGCGACCAGAAATATTATTTAACGATTGCCTAATACTATTTTCAAGTTCCATCACATTTTGATGTCGCTGCTTGCAAACTTTATTCTTCACAAAACCCCAAAGTTGAAAATCGACAGGTGTCAAGTCAGGAGAGCGTGCACGCCAACGAATAGGCGCGTTGGTTCCTATCCATTTAATCCATCCAAATTAGTAGTATTAGCGAAATTGTGTTCGCAACTTCCTCGGAAATAACCGTTTATTATTAAAAAGAATAGAACGCTTCGTTTTGAATTTGCAAAAATGCATTTGCAACAAACCTACATACATATGTCATTTTGGGAGTCAGTAATTTTTAGTGATAAATCTAAATTCAACGTTTTTGGATGGGATGGGAGAGTGATAGTTTGGCGGAAGAAAAATTAACACCCCAAAGTGAAAAATTTGTGTGCGGCAGTGAAACATGGTGGCGGTAACGTTCTGATATGGGGGTGTATGAGCGCAGCAGATGTTGGCAATTTAGTTTTCATTGAGGGAATAATGGACCAGCACATGTATTTAGAAAATTTTCACGCTAGTACTAAAAAATTGGAATTGAGAGGGTCATTTATCGATAATGATTACAAACACCTGACAAAACGTGTCAAAGAGTAGTTAATATTTAAGGTAAACAAACAACTGCAGACACCTCCCTAATCGCCAGACATGAACCCTATTGAACATTTATGGGATGAAATAAAGAGAACAGCTCGGACACACAAGATTAAAAGTAAACACTAGTTAAGGGAAGCGATATTAACAGATTGGGATTCAATCGAACCGAAAGTAAAAATGAATGGAATAAAAAAACGTCATTTTTTTTATTTGTAATTGGTAGAATAAAATTTTGCTTTTGTTCAAATCATGTCTCTATGGACTTCCTAGATACCTTCTGTAATATCTCTTTCTCGATAGACATGACATTAACTAAGTTAATAACGTATATTGAAAATCGTATCGAGTGTATGGAGACTTATTTGATGCAGTGTATATATTCAATAGGTATAACTTAGGAGCTGATCTAATTCGTCACATAATAATGATAATGTTTAAAGTTGTTTTCGTAAAAGCACGGTCAATGTTAATTAATTGAAAAAATACTGCATACGTTAGAACTGACTTGTTGCCTTTTTGTCTTCTTACGTATAAGTATTTATTTCAAATCAAATGATTATTAGGCAGTAATTACTACACATCACACCAAACAGGTTTTGTATTCTACAACAAGTAGCTATTAGAGCAAAGTACACAAGCAATTTTTATCAAATATTAGCAAAACAACGGAGTTACTGGAGAACAAAAGATCAAGACACCGTTTATGAATACGTAAAATATCTCGTTAACTATTATGAATATAAAATATTGATTTAAAATCTTAATACGTATGTACTATCGCCCCCAAAAGTAGCGAATCAGACTTCAAGCGATATGTCCTTTCGTATACCTGCGTAACATCCGACTAATCGCAGTGGGCGACTGTAATTAGAGACGAATACCTACCTAGCAGGAAAATTTGAGGCAGAAGGATTTGCAAGAAAGCTATTATATGTATATAATATCATTTACCATCGTTGCATTTACTCTATATTATAAATAAGTGCCTACTAGAATTATTAAATAGATTTCGTAAACACAAGCAGCCTTTTCTGTTTCTTGATAGTAAATTATATACATATGCGTAAAACATGCATGTTTTACACTTGCATATTTTAAATCATACGCTTCTTAATATAGTAACACAATTTTATTTATAGAAAACAAAGAATGTTTCGGAAAGCGGCATTAAGAAACGATTTTAATCATATTTAAAGAAATTTACTACGAATCCCCCTTAAATTCCTAATGTCTTTTCAATTACTGTAAGTGCCGTATTTATTGAACCGACCAAAACTTCTTAAGTTCTTGTTCTTCAACGAATTTTGTACCGTTAATGTTGGCAAATTTTAAATATATTTTTAATTACGAACATCGTTCAAATCCCACAAAATTCTTAGAAATAATAGACATTTTGCTATCAGACACATTGTATATTTTACGCTGTTTGAATTAAAATATTAGGTGAATATATTAATAATATAATATAAAAGTCGTTCCATAGTTACACATCCTATTCTACAATTTTATAATTTTTGCAATTATTGTTTGAATCATATTTTGCATGAGAAATTTATCCTAAATTTTTTTTTTCTTCAATTAATTTGGCTACGTTCTACCTTAGTTTAGTACATCATATTTATTTCCAATATATTCATAACTCGCTTCTTTTAAATTCATTAAAATGTTTACTGCCCTTTAGCCTGCAGGTATATGGCTTGGTACAACTGCCCAGTTATTTTACCTGAATAAGCGATTCAGGACCGAAAGCCTATAATAGACCCGTTTTATTGCGGTTTGATTTGCTACTTTTGGCGGCGATAGTACATACCGGGCCCGCGCGCACGACCTGTTGATACGTTTAGTGTAAGATGAAAAAGAACTGCAAAGAGACGTCCCTTAGTTAACACAGGACACGTATGTATATCGGTACTGCTCGGCTGGATGAATGCATTCATTGTATCTCTCTATCTAACATATTAAAATCCTATGCCTGCTCTAACACATTGAATATCCTATCAACAGATTGAAGTGCTCAAGCACGATAGAATACATTTGAGATAGCAACAGACTTGCGCTTGCGTTACGTGCATATTAGATTCATTGTCAGTTATCAAGGTGTTGCGTTCGAAGAAGGTGCGTTATTGTCTTCTTTTTTGGATCGTTTTATACATAAAAACGAATTATACGCAGGAAGAAAAATTATTTATTATAAAACAATTTTATAGAATATCTAATTAGCATTAGTAGACATTAGCAAATTTTCTGCGAAGGAATCGACCACATATTGCTAATGCATCTATCGGCAGGTCGAACGTGCGCACTCTGTATATATAGGCACATACAACAATGTCAATATTTTTGTTCGAATAAAATTAAAAAAAACCGGAGTTTTACTGAAAGTGCTACTAGCAGTGCTTTATTCATTGCCATTATTCAATAACGTCTTGCCAGGATACACAGAAATAAATCGTTTCAAAATATCGTCAAAATCGCGCATGACGGTAGTGCGAAGGAAATTACATTTGAAATTTATGTCAAGAAATCGCTGGTTTTGTAGGCGGGATTTGTATTTAACAATTAAAGCTACGCAATGACGTATGCATAAGATGCGCCTCTGCATACCTGTTTCTGTGTATCCTGCGTCTTGCGTAAATTACTGTCTTGGTTAGGTAGCAGGGAGTTGTAACCGTTATATATATAACGGTTACAACAAAACATATGGTAGAGATATATAAATTTCTCATGAAAGCTTCAGCAAATTTGCTCTTTTACCATTGGTAACCGTTTCTCATCGTGAGGCCTATTCTGAAATCGACCCGGTTTATTGACTCATCGAATCAGATGGTGTTTCGTTGAGTCCATCATCTGAAATATCACGTGTAAAGGCAGTCGCCGATTGGGAGAAGAGACAAAATGATTTAAAAGCAATCTTATATTGGTTTGGCCAGTATTTGATTTATTTTAGGTCATCATTGTCTAAAATATGTATGTATGTATTCACTTAACTCGTCATAGAACAAGGCATGCCCCTTAAAACTAAATCTGCTGTCAACAAAGGTTCTACTGCACATAGCTTAGTAGTTTTTTTTGTATTTATAGGTATTGTCATACTATTATCTATTTGTCAAGACTTATTTTCGATCATACTACAATTCCTTATTTAAATGTATTTTGGCCCAATATTTGTAAATTTTTAGACCTCTAAATTGTTGTTTATTTGCTTGTAAATTAGACTCGACTTCCGCCCTGTTTTGACAACTTTTTCTTCAATTTTGACCGGTAGGAGAGTCGTTTTTTCATCGGCCTGCTATAAGTAATTAATTTGCGCAAATAATTTACACATTTCGCGTATATTCCATAAATTATCTTGCGTACTCGTAACAAACATGTCCAACCTTGTAGTTATAATTTGTCTTAATAGTAGGAGGTCAAAGATAATTCGCGTTAATGTTTTACGCTTCACTGATATCCGTTTATTTACTCATACTTGCATATTATACATAAGATATTTCTGTTTTAAACATCTAACCAGCATTTTAGACGAATCATTAAACTTTCTTTTAAGAAAAAATTCGCTCATCAATTCTTCTTTACCAGTTTACGATTTGAAAATTTTAAACCGATCGAAGTTCAGCCTTTCTGATGTTCTTGTTGTTTCTGAAACCTTGCAAGTCATGTAAGCACTATCACGAGTAGTTTGCGTGCACCTTAATACGCATTAATTCGTGTTAACATAACTTTCAATCGTGTTATTGTTTGCCATTATGGAAAAGAAGTCTTTTAACTGGTTTGAAGATCGTTGTTGTGAACACAAATGCGTGAAATGGCAACACTGGCATTACCAAAATATCCTTAAGAACAATTGATATCGCTTTTTTCATATTAAAATGTTTTTTTTTTTCAAAAAATTATTCGAAGAAAATGAGTACATTTTCATCCACCAAAATGTTCCAAAAGTTTGAGGTCTCTTTTTTCCCGAAACACTTTTTTCAATTTAGATGATCTTCGTTCAAGTAAGTGTGTAAGTGACTTCTGGAGAATTTTATTACTATGTTTTCTTTTGTGTCGATATTAGTTTTGATTATGTATAAGGTACTACTAATATTTGCTGATTATAATGATCGGACATTGCACTGTCTAATTAGACTAACAAGTGCCAATATTGCCAACGAAAGGTCAACTGCATTAAGAAGAAATTCCTGCATATATTTCTGTATGTTAATGTATGGAGGCTGCTTCATTGTCGATCCTTGCTTGTTATTGAAAATAGACGGTTTAAATCGGGCAAAGTTGCTAAATTTTGTGGTTATTATGATCCCGAAAAGATGTTCTAAGTCTACTACTAAGTCTCTACAAATTTAAACCTATCGTCTATCTTCAATAATATCTAAGATCGCAATGGTGAGGATCGAAAATGAACCAGCCTGTATACATTACAACTATGCTATTACATTATGCAAATTTTGCGAATCCCATGACTGACAATTACGATTTTTTTTTGGTTGACGCACATAAATTGGATTTTTTTACACAAGTTTTGCGTGATTATCTTACAGTAAGGTTTTCTTGTATTTTTAAAACAATGCTTTGGAAATGAGTTAAAATTGGGACGAAATCTGCGCAGTTATAGTTAGTAGTAGTAGTAGTTAAAGTTACGTTAACGTAAAATATACAATTTATAACAACTATATAAAACGGTTTTAATATTCTATTACTATAAAAAAAAAACATTCACTTGGTACTATTTTCCAGTTTGCAAGAAAAGTAATCCAATTACTGCCAGATTAAGTCTTTAATAATTCCAGTCGCTTTTGTATTTGGCGTTTTATAAAAGCACCCAAGCAGGAATATTTTATATTCAGAAAAGCCCGAAAAACTAAAATGCAAATTCAGGTTTTACCGTAATTTACATGGTAAGCTACCCTTATCACATCGATTACGTTGGGGGAGAAATGGAGGACACGAAGATAACTAATAAATATCGATTATATTTTAACATAAAACCAAATATGATTTATAAATAAGTACCACATAATCAGTGCGTTTAAACAGGTTACCTACTGTTTTCGAATGGCAATCAATAGTCTTGTATAACTTTTAATTCACATCAGGACGTATTTTTTTATTCGAAAAATAACTTCTTTAAATATGAAACTATGTTATAGATTTTAATCTGCTTAGAATTACAATTCTTTGCTTATCCAGTTACAATGTTTAAATGTTGTAAAAAATATTGTTTAGTTTTCCTAAGCATTCCTAGACTAATTTCCATCTAATGGTTTTAGAACTCAGCGTCATTATGCCTGCACTCTATATTGCTACAACCTTACGATTGCAAAAAACAAACATTAAAAAAAATAAACAAGTAATTAAATGAAATATTTGAATTTTCGTAATAATAGTACCTACTTACCATTAGTAGTAATTCTACAGTTTGTTATATTCTCTAACTTTATACCAGCGACCTCATCTTTTAACATTATCAATCGATTTAAAAAAACAACTTTTGGACCAGACAAAAACCATGTCAAAATGTAAAATTAAATTCCCAATAAAATACAGGATAAAATATTATTGCATGCCGCTACACCCAAGAACTGCTCTCTTCTGTTTATACAAGAAATATTACCTTTATGTATCACACAACATAAAACATGTTCTGTAACAATATGCAGTGTATACAACTAATGCCCGTTTAATGATCAAACCTTGTATATTTAGCACAAGTATCGGTTTGAATGCAATGCAATCTATGAATTTCAAAACCTTTTCGTTTCTGTAGGACTTTGGTACTGCGTATAATTTGTTGTTTAGTGATATTGTAACCGTGGTTTCTAAGAAATAAAATAAGAATAAACAATGCTATAATTAATCAGTGGATATACACGTTTTTGATTACTTCTCACTGCGCATTAATACTATACAGGGCATATCACGACGAGATTTGGTTAGAATATCGCGTATTAATAAATATTGCGATTTAAAATTTTGTAGTAATAATGTTATGTTACCTGCATTCAGTTGCAATAATTTTAGATTTCTGCTTTTCCGGTTACTGCGAAAATCAATGTCTTTAGTTCAAATAGAATGATCTATAGATTTGTACTGCCTACGATTTGATTTAATAGGTCTTGCCTCTAAAACTAGTTTTTTTTTTTAAATTATTTCAAATCACAATGTTCATTAGTTTATTAGTTGGTTTCCACATTTTTATACAATTTTTTTATTTATTGTTTTAACTTATCTTTGCCATAATGATTTAATATCTACTAAATTCGAAGTACATGCATATTCTCTCTATTTAGGTTTTTAGGTTTGAATATCTGGAACCGTATTCAAATGGAAATTGCTCAGAATACAAAAATTGCAAATATTGCCTCACGGATTCTTTATGCGGATGGTGTGATTTAACAAATTCGTGCGTATCTAGACTAGATACGGAAAATATTAGCTGTTCAGTAAACGGAGATTGGCGTTATTTAACATCTCAACCAAGCGACTGTTCAAACTGTTCCAATTTTATTTCGTGCGAAAGCTGTACTGAAATGGGACTCTGCGAATGGTGGGTGGAGGATGCCAGGTGTGCCAGAATAGGAACTGCAAGTGAAGCAGCTCGAACATTGGATCAATGTCCAACACCGTGCTACAAACGATCCGACTGTAGTTCTTGTCTGCAAGAGAAAGGTAGATGTGTTTGGTGCGAAGCTACACAGCAATGTTTTAGCTTTTCAGTTTATACAAGTGAATATCAGTTTGGTATGTGTCGAGAATGGTTAGATCAAGCATTTCCGCTAATCACAAATCAGGAAAACAACTTTCTGCAAAGTACCAAAACTCAGGAACAATGCAAGTCTTGTTCGCATTATACTAACTGTACTACATGTTTAAGTTCATTGAGTTGTGGATGGTGTTATAATTCTTCTAATCCAATTACTGGTATGTATTTACAAAAGAAAAACTTATGTTATAGGTATACATAGGCTAATTTTATAGATTTGAAATTCTACTATGCTAGTTACTTACTTACCTCGATTTACTTTTGATAGTAAACAATTCAGTTTCATTTTTTCGTTTCATTCAGCCTTCCACTTATATTAAATACATCATACATATTTAATCATTTTTCCACTTTTATTCATAAAGTTGTAAATACAGCGTGATGCTTAAAGAAATGAAGTATTTTAGTATGTAATAAATCTAGAAATTTGTACAAAGTTATACAATTTACTTTTTCCATAAATTATAATTATAATGCTATATTTTATTATTCTATGGCTTGATGAATTGTTACACACAAGCATTTCAAATTGTTTACTCATTCGGTAGAAATATAGCTTTCAGTTTTTTATATGTAGTAAATTTAATTTTATTTCATTATTGCTTACAGATGTTTTGTGCGGTAAAAGTTGCGACTAAAAAATGTTCGTAACATTGTTACCTCAAAATAATTTGTTAAAGCCGGAAATTATTCGATGCACGTCCATAAATAATAATTATAATGCTATATTTTATTATTCTATGGCTTGATGAATTGTTATATGCAAGCATTTCAAATTGTTTACTCAGTCGGTAGAAATATAGCTTTCAGTTAAGTTTTTTATATGTAATAAATTTACTTTTATTTCATTATTGCTTACAGATGTTTTGCGTGGTAAAATTTGCGACTAAAAGTTAAAATATGTTCGTAACATTGTTACATCAAAATAATTTGTTAAAGCCGGAAATTGTTCGATGCTTCTTAGTATCATATCACGTGCGATACAGTTTTTGTTATATAAAAGTACTGTTACTATTTAAAGATGTTTTTTTGTTTATACCTATAAGAGCTATGTATGATTATAACTAAAATTGTCGGTTTAATTTCAGGTATTTGTGTTCAAGGAGACTTTAACGAGCCTCATCTTAATTGTTCCAATGCTTTAAACATTCCAAATGCCAGATGGGCATACGCACAATGTCCAGACGTAGATGAGTGTGGACTGGGACTACATGATTGTCATCCGGAAGCTATATGTACAAACACTGACGGATCCTTCAGTTGTCATTGTAAGAGAGGATTTATTGGTGACGGCAGAGCTACCTGTACACGTACCTGTTATAATATTTGCGAACACGGAACCTGTCAAGGGGAACCTGACTATCTCTGTAAGTGCGACTTGGGCTGGACTGGTGACGATTGCTCCATCAACTGCGGTTGTAATAATCATTCCAATTGTCCTAATGGCGTTGGTATCTGTGATGAATGCCAGAACTGGACTGAGGGTGACTACTGTGAGCTATGCGAAAGTGGTAGTTTTGGAAATGCTACAACGGACCAAGGTAAACTTAGATTATACAGCATCTCATGTTTTTAGATATGTTTTAAAAGTTTAAGTGAAAATAAAAATCGCCTGAACTATTGATACTGAATAACTAAAATTGCTGGGCGAACTTTATGATGGTCTTACGAGGACTCTTTATGGTACTAAGAATTTTTCGTTAACTTCGTCCTAGAGCCATGGTTTCTTTACTTCAAGATGCTATCTCGTAGTTTCCTAGCTGACTGTATTACTTGGATCTTACTATTTTTCCTTTGTAGTACTCTGTCGACAGTTTTCTATGTGCTCATTTCCAAAAAGGACCGTTTAAACTATTTAAGTCAGTGAAAGCCTACTTCTTGCGGTGCTTCGCTGCCTTCCTTCTGCATCTCGCGGCAGTTTCTGTTATTCTGAAAAGAGACCATAGACCACTAGTTAAGCTCGAACTCTGCACTACTTCTGCTGTTATATTTTAACGTAACTGTATAAAAAATAAAACAAAGACTAAAGACACTTTAGTATCAAATTAAACTTTTATGCAATACTAGAGTTAAAGATCTTGATACAATAAATGTATTAATTTGGAAAAAATGCAGAACCATTTTTAACATTAATTATGTATAGAATGGAATATCTTTCATTCTGATTGTAGGCTGTCACAAGTGCGAATGCAACGGACACGGTGACAAGACAAAAGGAGAATGTGATATAATCACAGGTGTTTGTTTCTGTCAAGACAATACTGAAGGGGATAAATGTGAAAAATGCAAAAGAAACTACTACGGCGATCCTAAAAATGGCAAACAATGTTATTATCATTGCGAGGCGAGAGGCATGTTGAAGGGTTCCGAAGGTCAGGGTATCAGTTCAAGACAATCATACAATCAACCACGAGAACCACCTCCTAAGGAATGTTTATGGATAATAAATCCTACCGTGGATGATGGTACTCCCATAATACAGCTACAAGTAAGTAAATAATGACATAGCTAATGGATGTGTATTTTTTATTGCTAATCCATTGGTTCTGACTTTCCTGATTGATTTCGTATATCTTTAAAATAGTAAATACTGTATCTTTGATGTAAATACATTTATATCGTGAATCTCTGGAATACTTTTACTACAAATCATTCGAATTTTATAGATGAATGCTAGTGATTTGAACGTAACCTGTGGGGAAAATGCGGTATATGTTTATGACGATCTTCCCGAATTAACAGATATGGGCAGTCAAAATGCACTATCTGCTGTTTTCTGCAGCCAAGAATCGTTACCTACAACTGTAGTTGAATCGAGAACAGGTTAATGTTCTGAATTATTAAAGTTACGATTATAAGCTGTGATATTTCTTTTTATAGGTCATTTAACTGTTCACTATAAACAAGGTTCGTTTGGAGAAGGTTTCAGCGCAATGTATAGCGTCATACAATGCGAAAATTGCGAACCTCCTAGGAAGTGCAAAAATGGGCAATGTGTTTGCGATGAGGGCCACGTCGGAGCAGATTGTGAGGAACTAATTTGTCCAGAAGATTGTCATTCCAGTGAAAATCACGGTACATGTGATAACAATTATAGAAGATGTTTGTGCAATAGTATGTGGGCCGGTTCTGCATGTGAAACAAGGTAAATATGCAAAATTTAAGGTATATTAGATAAGATATTCTCGTATTGCGTGCAATAAAAATAAAACTAGATGTTTAAAGGTATGTAAATTGAGGATAAATTTTTCTCGGATTTTATAATCGTTTAATACCAGATCTAAACCGTTATCAATAATTTAATATAGGTATTTAAATGCCCGTGATTTATTGCAGCTATTAATATGTTGATAGGAATTGGATGTACAATTCATGGATTTGAAATGGTAAATATTTTTGTTTGTGGGGTGCTGTTCGGCAAACTTACACTGTATTCTTACATAATATATGTCGGTCAGTGTCAGATCGTTGATAGGAAACATGAGAAATTTGTTTAAAAATTATCACAGCACAAGAGATTAAAAACAAACAACAAAAGTTTTGCTTCGAAAATTTGTAATCAATGTAATACACCTACAATAACCGGAATTAATTTCTGTAAACGCGTAATTCCTAAAAAATGGTGGAACCCGACTGTATACATTTTAATCCACTTTACTCAAACTAATAAAATTATGACTAAAATTCAAGAATTTATTTTAAAATTACAGATATAGATCTTTTATGTGTCCAGGTAAATCGTCACCATGTTGTTTCAAAAAATCGAAAAGATTTTGGACGAGCCTCTTATCATTCGTAGATAGAAACATTGCAACAATAGAGAATCTTTGTAACCTAGATAAATTTAATAGAATATTGTACACTCTTCCAACTTCATCAGCTACCATAAAATGTCTGTACAAACAGTTTAATATCTCACTCAAAATAGTTGCATCAATTTTATTGCCCATTACTAAAAACCATTATAGTGTTAAAAAATATCAATTAAATAATTATAAAATTACCTTGTGTCATTCGATTTAAGTTTAAGTTTCTCAATATACTAGCAAATCCGGAATATGTACCATCTCTTCGAACCGATTGCCAAGCTTGAATGAAAGTAAACGGCATGTTTATATCATTCGTATTTGTTCCAGTAGGGTTATCTTCTGTAAAAGGCTCTCCGCCTCCTCCTATATCGTTTTGACTTGATTCCTAAAACAAAATGTTGTTTTGAGAGATACAGCGAACTTACGAAGTGTAAGTTTATCGTTTCTGTAATTCATTTCGTTTATTCAAAATCGTACTACTTCTTTCAAGTTGAACGATTGTAGCAAATAATGTATTTGTTCAACCACTAAGCAAAAAAGAAAATAACTTTAGGCTGTGTCCGAATTGCCTAGTATGTATGCAAAGTATACTTGTGACGTCAGGTAAACTTGCCCCACCAAGTATACATGCATTCGAAGTAATTCGCTCGCGTTTAATTGATGTATACTTGAAAGTAGATGAGGTAGATTCTGTTTTGAGCCGATAGAGGTCTGTTTAAGCCATAGCAAATATAACAGTAATTACTGCGCGAATGTACTATCATTTACCCGGGTAACAACTGGCAATATTTCAAATTTCAATATCTTTAGACAAAAATACCAGTAATTTCCAGAACAGCCGCTTTAAACGAATGAGAATATAGCTCATTTATAAACTAAACCCGTCAAAACAGTGAAAAACTTATTATGACGAAGTTGGTAGAGCTCCAAGTACACATTCTAGCACATATTTTTGGTTACTTACTAAGTTCACATTTTAGTATACATTCTAATTTTTATGCGTTTGGAGAGGCGTGGCTTACTAGTGGTGGGGCTTGTTGACTAGATTGTAGTACATACTAGATGCAAGAAAAATGCGAATTCGGACACAGCCTTAGTATTTTTTTTTCCAGACATACAATATAATTATTACAAATTAATTTTCTATTCGAGAAGCCAAATATGAAACTACAGCACAAGTATTACCAAAATATGTAAATATTTGACTTAGTTATGTGAAATTATTTTTATAAAATCGGTTTCACTTCAAATCTGCTTATTTAGTTGATTAAGTACATACCGTATCTCTTAAACTTCTCGCTGTATTCGTGGTTGAATGAATTTCTCGCACAGTTCTCTGTTTTCCAACTCTTGTTTCAGTGATGTTACCTACATGATTTTCTTGAATACCTGATCGATGAACTTCTCGAGTATTGTTACACTCAGCTTCGCGGATTTTTCCTATATTGCAAGATTTACGTTGCCGCTCTACAATGTTGGATGGGCCATTGCTGGTGTTTCTAGTTTCTTCTTGATATTCTGCTTTTTTCCCCGTCCCTATTGATGTAGCCAGTTTCTGGCTTATGTTTTTTTGACTTTTATTTTTAAAATTCATCGATACTTTTTTCGTATTATTCACATTGCTGGTAGGAAGATCCTTTTTCGTCCATGGAGAGTTAAGAGGTGTTACTAAATTACAGTAATCTTCTTCATCGGAATCGATTTCAATATTAGTCATAAACATTCGTTTTGGATAGTTATTGATTAGTTCTTTCTCTTTATTGATTATGTTTAGATCATCACTACGCACGACTTTATAATATGGACCACTCATTTTGCTAGAACCAGGAATAGGTATAAGTTCTGATTTTTGTTCTTTTTTTAAAATACATTTTTTCGGTGTTTTCAAAGATTTGGTTTCAACGTCTACTACACTAAGCCTTACTTTGTTAGTTTCGATTTTATCACCAGATTTTTTGGCTTTTTCGGCTAATTTTTGCGCTGTTTTATTGTTCGGATCTAATTTTATAACGGTTTCAGCACAATCTAATGCTTCCGACCATTTTTCTAATGCAGTGTAACATTTCCCTAATTGCAAAAGATATTCGTGGTTGTTAGATTCGTATTTTAATGCCTTAATATAGTCTGCACTAGAATCATCGTATCTTTTCAACAAAAAATGAGCTGCGCCTCGGTTCGCGAACGTAGTAGCGCTAGGAAGATACACAATACTGTTGTTATAATGCTCTAAAGCTTTCTCATATTCACCAGCTTTAAAATACTCGTTTGCTACTACATTTTCTCGTTGAGCTTCAAATGAAGCCTCAGCAGTTGTTGTAAACTGATTAAATTTTACCGTGGATTTTTTATGTTTTTCTTTGGCAATGTTTTCTGCTTCTTTTTTGATTTTCTCTTCTTCTAGATCCATTTTTAATAACTCTGTATCTACGTCATATTTATCCCAACCAGCATAGTCGGTCGATTTTATTCTTTTTGGCATTGCAATTTTCTTTTCTTCCTTACTTTCACTCGATTTACGCACTTCTGGTAAACTAAATTTTATTGTACTTTTCATTTGAGTTAATTCCGTATTTTTCCGGTTTATATCATTCAACCATATAGTTAAATCATCCTTTATTTCCTTTGATCTATCTTCGTCAACTTCGTCTTTATTCAATACACGCGTCAACTTTCTTATGTACCTACTATTCGGATTTATTTCTGATAGTTTTTCTTCTACCCTCTGCAATAATTCGGGATAATATCCTTCTTGGCCTGACTTAAGAATTTGCAACATTCTCTCCAATTCTTTACCATCGGTACACTTTCCAACATATTCGAAATCAAAGTGTTGAATTGGTATGTTGTATTTTTTCAGTAACGACTCTTTATTTTCAGCACCGTACATGGATTCTGCTGCGATTACTTCATTTATTTCTTCTAACTGCCCCATACGTTCGTGTTTGATTGATGACAAAGTTTTCTAGAATTTACAGACATACATGACACAATGTGTAACCATGGAATCGGAAAATATTGACAAAACTCCAACTGACTCCTGCCAGTTTTCGTGTATACGCGGAAGCTTTGAACGGTTTGTTACGATTGTAGATGCTATACACTGATGTCCAAAATTCATGAACCAATATAATACTATTTAGAAAGTACATTTTTAATAAACGTTGGTTGTTATTGCTTCTCATGTAATAACTTTTAGATTAGTTCAAATTAGCCCAGCCATACACATTTACAATTTATATCGATAAACATTTAAAGAGGAATGAACACTAATTTCATTTGTTTGTTACAGTTTAAATGGAACGAACAAACTAGTTTTTACCGAATTATTCAACACAATGAGGTTAGCTGACAACCTAGAGCATCTGCGAAAAACGCTCCCACGCTTTGGCCACTCTTTATCGTCAGACAGTAGAGGATCGTTGTGGATGTTTGGTGGATATTCATTATCTCATGGTCCCCTAAATGATATTCGCCTCTTTGATACTCGAAACAGTACCTGGGTACAAGTGACCGTAGATTCAACACCCGATGCAAAGATGCCACGTGGTCGATATTTTCATGGAGCGGATATCGTGCATTCGAAACAAGCCATATACGTCTTTGGCGGTATAACAAAAACTAAAAAAGCAACCAAAAACAGAACGTTGGAAGACTTTTGGCAATTCGATATTTTGAACCAACGTTGGAGCCAGGTCGGAAACAATGGTTACGGTATATGGCCTCCGCCACTTTTTGGTCATACATTGACTTATTACAGAAACGCTACGACTGAAAGTTTAATTTTAATAGGCGGGGTGTCACCACAGGATGGATTTTTAAATACTGTGTGGGAATATAAATTAGATAAAGAAGCTTGGTTCTTTTGGAGAAGTAAAGGAAATGGGCCGTTGGGTATATTCGGTCATAGTACTATATTTTATTTAGCGACTAATAGTCTTTACGTATTCGGTGGTTTTGAATTACGACAGCAGAGGTCTATCCTCTCTAATAAACTCTATGTACTTAATTATGATACTCAAACGTGGACTGATCTCTCCGCAATGTCTCACCCTGATAATTTACCGATGGGTAGATATTTACATTCGGCTGTGACTACTGAGACTCATATGATAGTTTATGGTGGACGCATTTATCCTTGGAATATTAATGAAACTCTGTATGCTTATTCATATAATTGCAACCAATGGATAACTTTAATGTCTTCTGATATTACAAAAGTTGGCGATTATCCCACGCAGACTTATGCACAAGCTATGACTTTAGAGTTAAACAGTGACGCGATTTATGTTATAGGAGGCTGGGGAACTGATATTCAATGTTCTGTTTTACAAATTAAACTTCCTTTAGACCTTTGCTCTTTATGGTTAAATCGATCTTGCATAAAAATACCGGAATGCGAATACTGTGCGCTAGAATTTGATAATTCTACGATGTTAGAGAGTTGTTTTTCGGGAACGAAACAGTGCCCTCTCGAGGATATTGTGAATACTAAAAAACATTTGAATCGCGCTAGAAGCTGCACTGGACAGTTACAAAACGAATGCAGTGAAATGAAACACTGCACTACATGCACTCAAGTACCTGAATGTCAGTGGTGTGATGGGATGTGTTTGAAAAATAAAACTTGCAGTGGTGTTTCGTTTACGTCTGTAGAACAGTGTCCATTAAATGAATGCAGAGCTACGGATTGCATACAGTGCTCACAACTTTCTGGTTGTGAATGGGACAATACAACACTGCAATGCTATGCTTGTAAGTTATTTATATTATTAAAAGTATATACATATGTAGTTTCGAATTTTATTTATTTACATTTGAGAAGTATTACCTGTATGTATATCTTTTAAAAACGTCAGAAATGCTTTTAGCTAAAACTATGCCATATGTAGCTTTTTTGTGAAACGAATTATACTATTTGGAACTAAGATAATTGACGATTCTAGACATATATCTAATTATTTCAATAAATAAATTAATGCTTAAAATATTTAACGAAAAGTCTAGACGAATAAAACAAAAATTAATGGAAACTTGCTCTAAAAATATGATTATGCTTTTGGATCATATTTTCAATAGATTTTCTTAACTCTATTAATTATTTAAAAATTATTCCATACTCAACTGTTCCACTGAATTTTAATACATTCTCTCTTATTTGTAGCTAAAAGAGATAAAGCAATTCACACAATATCTTCGTGTAGAACACCTTGTTCTCATTTCACAAATTGTACTTCATGCTTAGAAAATTACAAAGGATTTTGTAGATGGTCTACGCAATTAGGAGAATGTATCTCAGAAACATACCAACCAATTTACTGTGCTGGAGGCGTTTGTGGTTTGGTCTTGGATAAAAAGGACGAACACAAGTGCCCTGAACCGTGTAGCTCATTCAAACAATGTTCTACTTGCTTGGCACGAAGTCATTGCGGTTGGTGCGCAGCACCGGGAGTTCTAGGAGAAGGTGTGTGTATTGACAGCGCTAAAAAGTCATGCGATAAACTGTTTGAGGATGACACCCTCGATATTCAAATCCTTGACAAGAATATTACGTACAGTTGGCATTATGTGAAATGCCCACCGGAAAATGAATGCTTAAATAATCATCACCATTGTGATCCGGTATCTGAAGTTTGTGAAGATAAGGAAGTAGGATTTGACTGCGTCTGTGGTCGTGGTTATAACAAAAGTTCTAATTATGCGTGTACACCTGTTTGTACTCAAGGTTAGTTAAAATGCTTTTTTTATCAGATTGTGAAACCTTTTCGTTTGTATACGCTAGCGATAGTAAGGAGAACGGCAACGCTAAGAACAAACATGTTTCAGAAAATAAAAAATACTGATTCATCATATATGTTTCCCATTAACCTGAATTCACATATAGAATAATTGATTAAACGCAATTTGTTGGCTTTGGCCCTACATGATGCATTGCGTCATGTAAAATACTAATACATGCTATACAATTGATTGATTGAGTGTATCAACCATTGTTACTAATTCAATTTCATTTATTTTTTTATTTTATGAATATATTTTTGTTTCATATCTAAAATATCATTAATTCATAAAGTACAACTTAGAATTGATAATGAAATGACGTATTGTATAGGTTGCGTTTGGGGTAAATGCGTAGAACCCGACAAATGTGTTTGCGACTTTGGTTACGTCGGAGCGAATTGTAGCATACCTTGCCAGTGTAATGGACATGCAAATTGTGCTGGACCAGACAAGTTGGATAAATGTTTAGATTGTCAAAATAACACTATGGTAAGATCATATAAAATTGTAGTTGAAAATCGAAATTATCAAATTCATGATACGTATTGTTATATGTTATATTTAGGGCTCTCAATGTGACAAATGTAAACCATATTTTGTTGGAAATCCTAAAGATGGCGGTAAATGCATCCCGTGTAATGAATATTGTAATGGCCATTCCGCTATTTGTGTACCTAAACATATGAAAGATTCTGATGTACCTATGGATCTAAACGATTTAAAAGAAGGGCCGGTCGATGAGGCTCGTTGCATAGGTTGTGCCAATTTAACAGCAGGTGATAGGTGCGAAGATTGCATCATTGGTAATTTCCGTCCATCAGGCAACTATTCCGACAAATGCAGACCATGTGAATGTCATGGTCATGGTGATAGATGTGATCAAAAAACCGGTGAACAATGTAATTGTCAAAATAATACCGAGAGTGAGCCGTGTTCTTCGAATGGTAAAAATGCAGCTCAACCTTGTTGGATGCTGCAATGCTCTAAATGTAGAGATGGTTATATTGGTTCACCCAAAGACGGTCAACAATGCTACAAACAATTAAGTAGTCATATGAGGTTGTGTTTTGATGCGAAACAAGACGATTGCAAAATCAAACCAAAACCATTGAACCCTGGAGAGATGATGTTTTTGGTGATACAACCTCGTTTTTTGAACGTGAATATTCGTGTTATTATTGACGTAACACAAGGAGAGTTGAACGTGTTTATGAGCACTGCTGATAACACTTTTAAAGTTAGATTAAATAATAGTACCGGAATGAACGATATCGATTTCGACATGCAGTATAAACAGTGGGAAAATACCAGTAGAAATGAACATTATATTTTTGAAAAAGAAGCCACTGGTTTAAGAACGTATATTACCGTTGAGAAGCCAAAGCCTATATTGCGAGTTAAAGGACTTAAAGATAGACTAGTCATTATTTTGCCCCAGGTAATAGAATGCCTTAACTTGTTAATTCAAACATTAAAATTGCATTTGTTTTGTAGGAACATCACAATTTAGAACAAACTCGTTTCTACATAGTTCTGCAAGCTTTAGAACCAGAAGATAAAAAAGAAAAAGCCGCTTATGGAATCGTCTTCTTTCAACAGGATCAGTTACACATCGACCTGTTCGTATTTTTCTCGGTGTTTTTCTCTTGTTTCTTCTTATTTTTAGCGGCTTGCGTTGTGGCGTGGAAAGCTAAACAAGCAGCCGATGTTAGACGAGCTAGAAGGCGCCAAGTGAACGAAATGTTGCACATGGCGAAACGGCCTTTTGCTAGAGTTACCCTTAATTTAGGTCCGAGGCCAAGAGTTAGACCTTGGTTACCAAATGATGTTAGACCAGTAGCCGTCGAACCTACAGGTAATAAAATATTTGTTTTTATGTTGAACTGCGTAAATAATTCAGCTCGTATTTATATTCGAGTTTTATGTATTTAGATCTTTATTTATTAATCTTATAACACTTATGTAAATAATGAACTTTTACCAAAGCTTCTATGTATTTCAATTTGCTTTAGGTGATGGTTTAGCAGCTGTAATTACAGTATTTATTAGTTTTCCCGGAGGACATAGTCCCTCAGTCAGGCTGGCACTGGCATCATCGCTCATTTTGCATGACAAACAAGTGAATACAGGCGGTCGTGCATTTCTACGCAGACGATCAGCTCATGCAGCGCCCCCAATTTAAATACTCACGAATCTCATTCACATGTGTCTGTTTTATATGTTATATTATTAGAGATATACATTTATTTATGAAATATACTTATTATTTTTAAATTATTCGTATTAGAATTGTTGTCTTCATTTTTCCTTAATCATATCAATGAAAGAGAAACAAAAACAGATAAGTATCATATGTATAAGATATTTTTATTGGTTCGTTTTACACATACTTTCTAACATTTTATAATAACAATATTTAATATCACATTCCATGTCGTACCAGTAATTCACAGCTATACATCCATGACTTTGACGAACATGATGAAACCACAAACTTGGTAAATATAAAATATCTCCTTTATTTACTCTCACATTATAGATGCTTACGCGTTTAAATTTAGGAAATTTTTCGTAATCCGGATTTAATGGATCAATAGAAACCCATGGAAGCATTTCAAATTCATTACATTTGTGGTCATCTTTACTTTGGAAAGTGGATTTTACCATTTCGATTTCGTACGAATCAGTAGTAACATTTTTAAAAATCCCTTTCTTATAAGTATTATGCGGAACCCATGGTAAATCCGTGGGCGGTACCAAGATGAAATCTTTATAACCATCAATAACGCAGTAAATATTCTCGTAAGGGTCTTTGTGCACTGAAAATAGAGTTCACTATAATTATATAACATATATAGTTATTTTCAATCATACAGCTTTTCTGTTACGTCATAATTTTTCAACTGAAGTTTAGATATGTGTAATATGACAGTAATAGCGTCATACCGTGTAAAATAAACACGGCAATAAGGAATACTTATTCAATAATTACCATAACAAAACAGTGAAGAAGAACTTCTTCTGAAAAGTATACTCATTTCGCAATGTATATCAATATATTTTTGAGAGTAGAAAGGTGTTAGATGATTTGCATTAATAATAATTTTGAAAGACAATATTAATAAGCATTTCTATAATGCGCTTTTTAAATATGTTACTTTTTCAATATTTTCTTAAATAAAAGCTACACAGTAAAATATAATACATACTACTGGTTATGGCTCTATTATCTCCCATCCAGAAGTTAACTGCATCCGGAGTCTTATTAAATGCTCGGGAAGCCCAGAGTATTTCTTCCCCTACATCTGGTAACAATTCTTCAAAATATCCTGTTAAATTTGAGTTCTGATATTGAATATAACAAATAAAATTGTCTCTAAAATTATTTTTTTATGATTTTATATACTGTTTCTCACGAAAAATTCTGCTGACATATCTAACAAACAAATACAGAGAAATGGTTATTTTTACTTGTAGCTAAAGGAACAGATAAAAGAACTCAAGAGATCGTATATATCCTTTAATGTAGTAATTTAAAGTGTGCAATCCATAATAGTGGTTTTGATTTGATTTGATTAGTTACTGGGTACGGATCAGATCTTCACTTCTTCCTCGCAACACCGCGGCCAATGCCCTATTGTATTCTTCCGTGAAGAGTGAATTTCTTGACATAAACAGTATAGTTCCTTTTACTAGGTGTAACAGCATGCGTGGGAAACCCTTTTCCGCTAGACCTGTTAGTAGTTTCAATGCAACGCATTCAAATACAACGTGGTAGTCTCCGCCTTCTCATTGCGTTGTCTGCAAATATGTAAATCCTTAGATATGCCAATTTTGTGTAGCTATTATCTTAAACAGCCCTATCCTGTTAACAGACTCGTCACTGTTTGAGGCTGTACTCGGTTTAGAGCCAGCTCGTTTGCTGCTAAATGCTGCGGCTGCTCCATCATTCATTTGGTGTGTATTTGCCCTTCATCGTTGCTTCGGTGTACGATGTACGTGTTTGATATCCACTCAGCCGCAGCCCCACATATTGCAGCCTTAGTTTATCACCAGACACGGAGCTAGTACAGTGAATATTGTTGCAGAACCTGACACCCACCCCAAAGTAATTTCGATATGTTTGGCCAGGATTGTTAGCCTTTCCAGCAATTCCAAGATAGTTTCGACGCTATCTGATGAGATGCTAATGTTTTTAGAGCCGCCTGACCATCTGATAAGATATCAATCAGCTATAATATTACGCAAATAACCATTTTTCAAGTTTCGTTTGTTAGATTTTTAATTTTATTGACCAGCTGAAGTATTTCGTGAGACGATAGCACACCAAGTTCCTATTCTTACATCGGATTTTTCAAGTATTCCAAAAACAGTTTCATTTTCATAGTTTTTTCTTCAGGTAAAGCAAAAATTGTTTCTTTATCTCCATTTTCCACACATTGATCTATTAATCCATCTGCATAGCCATTTGGAGTTATTGCAACAATAACGTCTTTTTCTCCTATAGTTTGACTGAAAATACGATATAATTCGTTAAAACGTATTATTATACTGCTAATGTTGCTGATACTTTTTTCCAGTTATA
>SMLS01061561.1:0-18741 GCA_004785975.1 Popillia japonica
GAACAACTTCAAAATGTAAACAACAACATGTATGAAACGAAGAGTTAATTTATGTCTGCAGCAACAAGGTATCCATTTCTTGTAATTGCAATAATAACTAATAAAGAATGTTTGTATTTTTGTCATTGCAATGGTTTTATAGTTGTAATTTTTTATAATTATTTTCTTAACTAATTGTAATTACCAATAAACGTTTCAGTCATTGGCCCGACTCACAATATGTAAAGCAGTTATATTTTGACACTTCCAGTGAAAACCTAACCTTTAATATATATTTTATTAATTTTTATAGATATTCTCTGATAAGATGAATATATAATTATAACTTTACAATTTAATGTTTTGCAAGGGATGTAAGAGATCGTCCTACCTTGATAGCAATCAATCAATCAATCAATTTAATATTTTTGATGTCCAAAAGTATTGTCCATTTATGGGAGACAATTAAGGTATCACATCTAAGTAAGTAAATCTCCATTAAGTTCTCTAGTTCCAACATTTTTTTTCTATTCCGACCAACATGTTTGATGGCATTTATCCAGTTTTCACTACAAATGTTAGTGATGCTTTGTTCCAACAGTTCTTCCACATCTGCTAATTTAAATATTGTATTGTGTCTGGCAACATATCCTTTTACTTGAGCCCAAATTAGTTTAATGGTATTCAATTCGCAATGATTCTGCGTCTACCTACTTTTAAATTCGAATGGATATGATGTATTCATATGTTTATGGTAGTAGCATTTTCTGATTCGGAAAGAAGTAAACCATCTTCTACAAATCCTTCGTGTGAGCCTATACGTGTAACAATTAACCCCCTTCCTTTGCCAGAAGGGTCAGGGATCTGTTGGTCTTCCACCGAAAAATGGTTTGCAATTCTCTTCTTAGGAAGTTAATTTTCCCTAAGATATTATTGATTAATGATTTACAAAAAATTCTTATTTGAAGGACTCCAATACAATGGAAGCCACTAAGTAACCGCAAATGATGAATAATTCTGCATATACATATCAAAAAAAAACAACAATCAACAAATCATTGAAATTAGGCTGACGTATAAAATCTGTTCGCAATTATTATTGCGGGATAGAATTCTTTCTTCTCTCTAAGTGAAAGTAAATCCTGGAATTTTCATTCGCTATTTAAACAACAAAAGGTTAAGCTCTCGTCGGAATTCTTCTGTATTTCTCCAACTTTCATTCCGAAACTTACATCCACAAAATGAAAAGACAAAGGCAAAGATAAATTAAACACGCGAATTGAGCAAAATCTCCTAAACGAAACTTTTCAGGGTGGTGCTGTAATAGTATACCGCCGTCGACTTATAAAACAACTTTCACAGCCACGTTCGTTCTTCAAACCCGACTTATTTTTGAAATAATAAAATGGTGATGAGCAACAATCTGTTGAATGCGCCATTATTTACAACCGAACCGAGGGAGAAGAAGACAGCGTCGCACTCTTTCCGTCTGGTCGTTCGAGCGAAAGTAAAATGTAAAAGAAAGAAAGGGAACGGCAATAAGAAGAAGAAGAACGCGCTGGAGTCGAGAACGCGGTCGGAACGGTGGCATGAAGAGGATCGATTTTTAATTGCAACCTTCGCCTTGACTCACTTCCCTTATTTTCATTAAGTAACTTCTTCGTGAAAAATGGGTCGCGAGACGACTGAATTATCTTTTGTTTCCGCGATTCACCCGGCGACTCGACTCGAGTGCCGCGACTACGACGTAGTATTAAGAGGATGACGATGAAGAAGAAGGAGAAGAATACAGTCGTCGACGACAATCGGGCGTACTTCCTCTTCTCAAAATAACAATTTTCTTTTTACGCTGCTAATTACGTAATCGCGATGTGATGTCGTCATCGAACTGGAAAATGCCAATGAGAGGGATCTTTTTATGAGTCGCGTTCATCAGAGTGTAGTTATTCTTGGTGGTATTGCTTATGGACTCAATTTTGAATTAGAATGCGAAGCTAATTGTTAAGTTTTAGATTTTTTTAAATTTGTGTTTCATTTATTTGTGCACCAAATACTTTTGGACGCTATTGCAACTACATTCACTTCGAGTGCAAAGCAAAGGCATCATATTATAGGTTACCCAGTTCTCACAATTTTAATTTAAAACAGTTTCTATCTTCATGTTCTTCAGGCGCGAAAGGTAGACAAAGGAAATCAGAAGCTCACGGTAACTCGACGATTCAACCACGATAGAGGCAAGAACGACTGCAACTGTGTGTGTGGTCAAAACTTGGAAATACTCATAATAGCGACTCAGACCGTGGAAACCATCGATATTATTTCTGCAAGAAATTAGTTCGAAGGCCAATTTGTTAGATGCACTAAACAAAGTTGTAGTAACGAGGACTTTTCGGTAAAACTGCTGATTTATTGGTGAAGCCTTAGTACCAATCGAGGCTTCTTAGAAACAGTTATTTTTACCACAAAAATCAGACACTATGGTTACATAATCAGATGTAGCTGTTACCAGCCACCTGCCATCAAAAGACTAAAGGGAAAGAAAAGTTACAAAGAAGCAGCAAAAATACCTTTTGTTGGACCCGATTGCTGTCGTGATAGGGCCATCTAAAACAAGCAATTACTAAGTGGGAAGACAACAGAAAAGCTTTCCACTGGCAGAAGACCCCAAGATAAAAGCACGCAATGGCAGATCTATTAGGGTTTAGGAAAGTGGTCCTTAGACTACTGGCAGGATTTCTGATAGCTCAAAAAAGCTGCCGTCTATGCCAAGAAATCTAGGGTGATGGCAGAACACGTTTCGCGCTAATGTATTACTGTCAGTGGTACTAGAAATCAAAACTTCTGTAGGTCGCTTATAACGCCTACTGAAATCCACGATGAAAATCTTAGATTAATTTTAAGATTTATTAAAAGCGTCCATTTAGTTTAACACTCAGAAGGGCCATCAAATAATTATCTTATCTTAGCTGTCACCAGAATACCCAAATAAAATTCCCTATAATTTGCATGAGTTTTTGACAAAATAGATTTTATTTTTATTTGTTAGAAGAGCATTAATAACAGATGTCTTAAAAACACTATCTATATGTATATGGACTTACTTGATAGACTTGATGCAAATTTGTATAGTGGAGTTGCTCTTACAATTTCTATGATTCTTTTCTATATTCTATAGGATTTTTGAGACTTTGATTGGAATCTTTAATGTTTTGATGAGATATTTTTAACATCTTTAAGGATTTCGTGATTGTATGTTATCTACGCTTTACCACGAGAATTTATTTTTGAGTTATTAATGAGTGGATGTTTGCAGAAATTGAGATTTACTAAAAGGTCCTTTTTGGGCGTTTTAGTTCTATTTAATAGTATTTTGTTGTGTTAGGTATTTAGTTTTTAGTTGTGTACTTTTATTACTTTGAAATAAAATCCTTAGTACATAGTTCACTCACTACTTCAATCAAAAGTAGTAAGATTACCTTTTGAAATTCACATGCAGTAATACAATTTATTACTCATGGAAATTGATATATACAGACCATTTCTTTAAAATTAAATATATGGTTGGTTTATACTTATACTAGAAAACATTGATTATAGGCTATAATGCTATGGATGATGCTGTAGCTGCCGAACTAAAAGTAACTGAACAAATCTTATCAGTGACGCTTATGGTAACGTCTAACTAGATTATGATTGGGGGAGGGGAGGAGCTCCTTCACCACGACCTTTTCAAATTTATTGTGATCCCTTATTGTCCTAGAAGGCGCCCTCTAATTTTGCCCTCTTTAACTTACCATCTTTGAAAACGTCTTCTTAATGTACGTAGGCGCTGTGGGGTTCTCTGTGCCCAGTACTAAAAAGCTTGTTCTCGCCAAAACACAAGAACTGGGGTTTCTTCCTCTTCTTAGCTGAAGCATCTTCCTAAATTATACATACATATGCTTCTTTAGTCCACAATGACCAGTCAGCAGACCTACTACCTATCAATTTGAGGGGTTTCCTGTCTTTGTCCTGGTTATCTTTGCCACCATTCTCTGAACTTATTTGTGATTTGGTGGTACCGATCGATGGACCAGATACTACGTACATATTGTGGTTACATAATTCATATCGCAAATTATTTATTGTTAGATAATACGCTAACATAAACCACACTTAATTTGCAGACCAAATTGTGCAATATGTATTCTTGACAGGCATTTCATTGTAGGAAGCCACTGCAACTGTACTCATGCAAAAAAGTTTAACTGAAATATCTGTATTAAAGGCGCTTTTTACATGTTTTACCTGAAAAATTTCAAAAACAATCTGCATTGTAAAAATTAAACGAAGATACGAGACGATCAGGTATGTATGTACCAGTGTGTATGTAGTTGGTCCACCCAAAAGCTGCAAATTTCTGTAGTAAAGATATAATGTTTTATTTCTTTTTAATTCTTTCACTGGAAATTACACTAATAGGTTCTGATTTTCTTTCCTAATTAATCTGGATAATTAGATCAAGCATTATAAGTATTAGTTTGGCAATAAATGCTTGAAAGACCTATGCTTCAAATCTTTAAAATTTTCAGTAGCGTTTTCAATAAGTTTTGCCATCTTTTAAACTGTTACTGAATTAATTCTGAATAATCTATTTTCATGATCTTGGTGAATCTCTTTACTTGTGCAAGTATTATTCATTTTAAAGCTGAAGGCATGCGACTCAATTACTTTAGATTGTTTTAAGTTCGAATTAAATAGATTATTTATTGTTATAATAACGAACATATTATTAGCTTAGGAAAGTTTTACCTATCTCTTCTTCAGCGATATTCCACAAGTTCTTTTTCTTCTTCTCTTATCCTTATACTTTTTCAGGTGTCGGATGAAGGCTCCGTTTCTTCTACCCACTTTTTCCACTCATTTCTGTCTCTTGACATTGCTTTCATTTGTTCCAAGTTCTTTCCATTTCTTTCCCTTTCTTTCTCCAGTTTCTCTTATCTGATCAACCCATCTTCTCCTAGGCCTCCCTCTTTTGCTGCTTTTTGAGTATCCGGTCTCCATTATTTTTCTCGTAATTTTATTTGTCTTCATTCTTACTACTTATACATATGTCCGTACCAGTTCAGCCGTTTTTCCTCACTATTGGTTCTTGCTTTGTTATTTTGTCTTCGTACTTAATCCCTTTTCTATTTTGTTTTCTCCGCAATTCTTCTTAGATGTTTCATCTCCATTGCATTAATTCTTGACTCATCTTTCTTGTCCAGTTTTCACATGCATATGTTATTGTATTGTATATTTGGATTTTTGTCTCAATGTTAATATCCCCATGTCCGAGGATTGTCTTATTTAATGAATAGTATATCCTTCTAGATTTGTTTTGTCTCTTAATTAATTCTCTGTCTATTTTCCCATCCTCTGTCAATATGCTTCCCAGATAGTCATATGTCGTTACCCCCTAATGTCTTATCTTTACACTTAATTTCCTTGTTGACTTTATTACCACGCTTTTCATTTACGATCGTTACCTTGATTTTATTTAGATTCACTTCCATTTTCTCCTTTTCTATTTCCTTTGTCCATATATTTATTAGCTCTTGTGTTTTCTTTCTAGAATTTCCCAGCAAGACCACAGCATCTGTATATAACAAGCTACTTACTTTTACCGGTTCTAGTTTATTGAATCCAATTATTGTGTTGAGCTGTTCAGTTTGTGTTTTTATTCGTTTAACTATTCTGTCCATCATTGCCGCGAATAGGAGTGAGCTTACACTATCTCCCCTTCTAATAATTTTGTCTCAAAACTATATTTAATAGCTCCATATTTGTACAGCAACAGCTGCAGTGGTAGCCTGATAAGCAATACAGTTTATGTCGCTACTGCAGCTTGCTTAAGTAGCGATTTTTTGTTTAATAACGTCTCCGTCTATTACTAGCGTGATTAGAAATCTTCTTAACAGTGTTTCTGATGACTTTTACAAGATCTTCAACGCCAGAAATCGGTCTACAGATTAACCTGAAACTTCATCACATTCGTTCTAAAACAAGTTCGTCTCTTGCAATATGTTCAATTTTCGTGCGTTCTTAAAATGAATTGCATACACTAACATCTCAAATTACGGTATTTACCTCACAATATACTTGGGAATAATGAGTTAATCACTAACTGTACGTAATGTAATGTACCTTTAAACTCTCAACTATTACTGAGTAGCATAAGTACTCCCAAAAACTGTTTATAATGTAAATGCTAACGATACCACGCTGTATTAAAATAAACATCCGAAAGCATCGTGTCGAATTATTCAAATGATGCAAGATATCTTTATTTGTAGCCCCGAAAGAGCGCACAAAGAAAAGATTAACTCGAGAAAGCTTGTCTTTGTACATCTCGCGAAACCTGGCGGAAGAAATAAAAGGCGGAAAGGAGATAGAATGGAGAACAAGGAGAAAAGAACCAGATAAGGATAAGTGTAAGCAGGAGCGGGTGATTCGAAGCTTCTGCATAAAGGAGACGGGAGTAAGCACAACGAGAAAGATAAGAGAGAAAAGAAAGAAAAAAAATCGATATCCAATTTACATAAATTGCCGTGTTAAACACATATTAAAAACGAAAACAAGAATGGGTAGTGTGCGACTGGAGCAACGAGCGGGCTCACGCTTGCTAGGATGTGAATCCTCTTGCTTCTGCTCGCTGGAGTTCTCCTGTACCAGCGACGGAGTACATTAAAATTCAGCTCGACATCAATATTTAATCTCTCGAGGCTTTCAGTGGTTTCGTCGGCGCAATCAATCATTTATAAACTATTCAGGAATATTGAACACGGTTAAGAGGCGACGCGAGTACTTTAAAATTTTCAAACACATACATCATCTAACACCAAGCATACAGGGAGGCTATACAAAGAGGTGGCATTGAGAGCGTTGGAGTTTTGTGATGTGGAGATGGGGTCGTCGCGGAGGAGAAAACAAGAAAAACTTGTTTTTGACAACGATTTGATTAAATTTCTTGCGCTTGAAATGTGTACGTGTAAACCAAGAGGTGTATGCCCTATGTGTATTTTATATGGTAGTATTAAGCAGGTGTATACACAAGAGTGTTGGCGTTATCACGGTGGGAGGATGATGAAAGAAAAAGCGAGGGAAAATTTTCAGTTTGCGAACTTTAAACTCATCGGGTTATGTACTTTGAACTTTATTGCCAATATGTATGCATAAGATGTAAGCTCTGCGATTTTACCGTATTGCATTTGTTTGCGCTGAAGAGGATAAGCAAGTTCATTCGTTACCGATAAATAAGATGTCAAGAAAAAATAAACTAGCGTTTATTTTTGTGCAATATTCATTGAGCGTGGCTTTTGTTTGGTCTAAAATAACATAACATCAAAGTTAGAATGATACTTTTTTACCATTTTAATCAATTTCTGGTTTTGGTTTCCCAAAATTGGAAGGTATGATAATAAGAGACTATATCCCTCAATTGATAGATTTTTCAGTATAAAAATAGCTTTGAATGCAACATTTTTAATAAGTGAAAATGGTTATAATACTGTCAAAAAGCTGGGATTTTGCCAAGTGGACCAATTGAAATGAGAATAAGCCAACATTTACTATTATAATAGGTAATTTATAGCTTGGTCCTATCAGAAATTCATTTATTAATAATGAATTCATGCAGGCTATTGTTAAACTTATTGCAGCGTTTTGGCAACCAAAAATTTGTTGTTTTCATATTCAATTATAAACTCTGTTAGTCCAACTTCTTGAAGGCGAAATGAATGATGTACACCCAAAGAAAGAGTGCTTCGACAGTTTCCATATAACAACGTCTTGAGACTATTCGAGTAGGTATAGGGCCAGTTGGGCCACCCCCCACCACTCCCACCTTTGGTAGGTGTTGGCGACCAATTCAAATGATTCTCGTGCGATGATTCTTGTGATTTATCTGCTACCTGTTGTGATTTAAACCGTTACCTGTTATAACTGAACTGGTACCTTTTATGATTGAACTGATAGCAAGAGGGCGCTTATTGAATACATACAACAGATATAGCCGTTTTCAACAGCGGTTCATAACAGGTAGCAGTCCAATTAGAACAGGTAGCGGTTTAAACCACAACAGGTAACTGTTAAATCACAACAGCACCATATTCGAGAATCATTTGAATTGGTCGCCAACACCTAACAAAGGTGGGAGTGGTGGGGGGTGGCCCAAGTGGCCGTATACCTACTTATTCGACATTTGCTTTCTTTGAGTGTATGTAAGCCAATCTATATCTTCCTAATAATATTTCCGTAATTCAAATGTCTGAAAGGTCAGTATTAGGCCCAACACTATTGAACTATAATTGTTTATTAGAATGATATACTTGTACCATGGGATGTACATGGTGGTGACTGCAAGAAATGACAAAACATTGGAAATCACAGGATTCACAAATCCTGAACAAGGTCGTTAGGTCGGTGGAACTGGGATAACTCAAGCTTGTTTATCAAAAAGTAGAAGCAGTCCTTCTGCTTGATGAAATCAACGCAAGACAGATAAATTTAATGGTAAAGAACATGTCAATACAAAGCTAGAAAACCTCTGTTACATGACCATCAATATGGATGGAAATCTTAGGTGCAAAGAGCACGTTATTAAAATTGGAGAAAAAACCAATAACACTATTAGCTCCATGTACTATTTAATGCAGTATTAGGGGACTTACAGTCTGCCTTGCTCTATGGGAGGTTTGCGAGGAAAAACATTATGAAGAAGAAATTATATTAGAGGAGTAATCATGCATAATATTATTGTCTGAAGCCTGTTCTCTGTGGACTACGCAGATAGTAAAGGATTTAACATCATACCAAGCAGATGCAAGTAAACTATTTATTTAAAACGGCTTCTAGCAGGCTAGAACTGCTTCTAAACGTGCTTATCCAGGTTTGGTATAAGTTAAACCGATGCTGGTATGGTAACACACACAAGTTTTCGTGAGACAAGAAGTGGAAAGGACCTTATAGCATCACCTAACATCATACCAAGCATGTTGCAAAAATGAATGAAATGATGAGAAATATTATAGGAAAGAAAGAAAGGCAAAAAAGAAGACACAAGAATCACACGCACAGTGAAGATGTACTGGAGATTAACTTGAAGGTCTGCTAGTCTTTCCTCAAACAGTGTAAAGAATAGAACGCAATAGGATGTTTTCAATACTTGGATGTACGCTAGGCTGGAAAGTTCATAAAAGATTTTTATAAAAAGACATTCACAAATTTATTGGTACAAAACCAGATAAGAGGAGAACAAAATTGTCACCGTTATGGGAAAAAAGTAAACCACTCCTACAGTTTTCTCATCAAATCTAAACCAAATTTAATATTGATCCAACAACAAAGTTGCAAAAATAAAATAACTAAATCGTAAAAAATTAGGAAACCATTACATTGTTAGAGAATTATCTCCTTTAACTGAAGATCTATGGTTAGCCCAAATTATACAAACCTGCTGTACCTAAGATCTACTACTTTGCGCGTTTAGACCTTCTCTAAACATTTAGCAAATATTATTGGAAAAACATGCTTTAATACAAAATTTAATTTGGAATATAAAACTTTGATTACCTATTCAGTTGAAGTATCACAGAAACATTTGTACAGCCAAATTAATAAATTAGTGATGAGGTATTCATATCCAGTGCATCTATAGCAAAATCTACAATGGAACTTTAGCAAAAACTGTTTGATCAATTGGATTTTGAACCAATTTCCTTAAGGATTTTTGGATTTTTGGTTAGCATGTATCCCCAAAAATTACTGAAAATGATAAAAAAAAACGAGGTATTATAATTGCATTACCAATTGTTGCTTCTGTAAAATGTCTTACTTTAAGTTTAGAAATGAATTCACTATAACCACTAGGAGCTGTAATAGGATTTAATTTGCAAGTTTTTCCAATCAATTTTCAGACAATCAAATACTTACTTATGTGATATGATGTCTTACGATTTAAAATTTGTAGTTTTAATTCAAAAACAATATTGCCATCTTTCATGAAAACCAGATAATTGCGAAAAACATTTATGCTGTAGTAACAAAAAATGTTTTTCTCAATTTAACACTTACATCTTTGCATGAGAAAGGCAGCTACTTCGCTTTCTTTATCTCGCTATGAGTAATATACAATATTCGTAAAAGGGTCGCAACCTCGTATAGAAAAGTTTCGATTCAAAGATGTGGGCGTATCGCGACGGTCACTGCCATTTGCTGTCCTTCGCCTAATGCAATAAGAAAAGTTCTCTCCCCGTTTTCCAAACGACGGTTTCCTCTTTCGACGTCCGATGGATTCTCATCCTTACGTACATACCTTTAACGCAACAGTACAAAAGGCGATGCGACCCCCGGAATTTAATGGGAAGATTCTGTTCCAAAGCAAGGGCGAGGGTGTGCTATACTGCTTCTACTAGTGCTGCTGCTGGATGTATTGGAAAGTAAACATTGTAAAGGTATTATCAGGAAATTGGATTCTCTGTACTCTCCTCTGCAGATGTATGCGTATATTTAAACAGCTTCCTGGTTTCCTACACATTGGCAGCTATGGTGAGCTATAGGAAAAGCGGAAATTCTATTTATTTACTCCTATTCGATTGTAATTGATTTAGTGTAATGTTTGCACAATGTTTTGTCATTTATTTATTAAAGGTTAGTGCTTTATCAATAAGTTCATAAAATTGGATAAAATTCCAGACGTTTTACTTGGAAAATTAATAAAAAAGTAAGGCGGTGGTAAAGTATTTGTAATTGTTTTTAGATAGTCTTCGATATCTATCGCATAGGCCCTCAACTTTCTCAAAAAAAAACGTTTTCAATGCATCAATGCTTGATGTTAATTTTAAAAACAACCAATTTTATAGAAACATAATTTTCAATAGTATTTCATAATTGAGACAACATAGCAATGAGTCCTAGATACTCAGATAGAATTATCGATTTAAAAAGCAATACCTATTAAGATTACAATCTCATAAAGAGCAATGCTACTGCCAGAGTAAAGTCTAGTGTATTTTTTTCTTTATTCATCTAGAATACCCAACAGAACTGAATGGTATAGGTTGCTTAATCCTACAGCATTATTATGATACATCTTGTGCAGTATTAACTCATTCCCACATTTAGTTCATGGTTTGAATAATTCTGATTGATGAAGTAGGTAAAATAGTGCTCTAAAATACATTTTTCCATAAGATTCCTGATGTCAATAAATTGCAAGAAAACCTATAGTTACATTATATTCTATAGAAAATATATATATGTGGTTAAATTTAAATTTTAAATTTGCCGGCTGTGTAGCGCAGTGCCTAGCGCGCTCGCTTCACAGTCTGGTGGTATCGGGTTCGGATCCCGGGGCGCTCTTTCTGAATTTGGTTTTCTGTAGTTTCCCAAATTCCACGGCAAATGCGGAAAGATAACATCTTAGGTCGGTCTACAGCCGCAGGCGTAATAATAACCCATGGCCAACCGATGCCCCCTATAATTGGCGCAAGCTGTTGGGGGATGCCAAGGCATGGATTATTATTATTATTATTATTAAATTGGCTAAATGTTTTGCCTTTTACTGTGATTCCCCATTTTGTCCATAAAGATTGTTTTAACGCTATACAATAATTTCCAAACCAATTTCGTGTCAGAACAGCATGTTTTCACGGTTCTAAGTAGTTTATTGGCAAAAGCTGAAAAGTTTTTTTTGCTGATAATCTTGAGTTGAAACGGGAGAGTTGTTCTGAAATTGATTTGATTGGTTGTCCATAGCTGTAGTAAAAGTGTGAAATATCTTCAGGAAACTGAAAGCCTCCATAAAGATTTTGAACAAATCTCAGTTTGATTTGCTTTGATTTGATTTGATTTATTCATCGTACCATTGGTATAGAACAATATTGCAACACATACAAAGAATATAATATAAAATACAATAACAACAAACTAACATACAATGAGTAGTAGTAGTAGTAGTAGTTTGACTATAAAAATATAAATTCACAAAGTAATATTTGACAAACCGGAAAACGGTAACATCAAAAAGAAAAATGCTAAAATATTTGATTTAAAACAGGAAACACAATATAGAATTCATTTGGAAAAAAAGAAAAACAAAATGTTGGTCATCTAACTT
The DNA here is from genome assembly GCA_004785975.1 of Popillia japonica. Classification (NCBI taxonomy): domain Eukaryota; kingdom Metazoa; phylum Arthropoda; class Insecta; order Coleoptera; family Scarabaeidae; genus Popillia; species Popillia japonica. The sequence continues at coordinate 12,116 of SMLS01061561.1, forward strand.
ACCGGCGGACCTGGAGGAGCCCAACCCGAGGCACGTCACCACGCGCAATTAAAAAACTCCTCAATTGAATAAAAACAGTAATCTTTTAAAAGATCTCGGAGACGTGTTTTAAAATGGCTCTTAATACAATTACAAGTAAGTACAGCTGGAACACAACTGCAGGATTAAGAAAATGCCGTATGTCCAGCCCAAATAAATAAATCACAGTCCAATCTAGAACCAGTTATGATTTGTCGTTGATGTTTGTGGTTGTTGGACACTGACCAATTGCACTATGATATGGGTCGATGTAGAATATTAATCGGTGCTGGTGGTGACCACCAACCTGGGCCTAAATAACAAATGGATCCTATAAAGAACAACTGTGTCATTGCTGCTTACTTGATTCTAATCGGGCGATGCACCACCACTACTTGCTCACAATATTGAGATGCTCTCGTCTTAAATTTTTTTGAGGCTTGCCCTATTCAATTCTGTGCTTTTTAATGTTAACAGCTCTAACCTACTCTTCATGTTGAAGTATGTATTGCAAATACTATTTTATGCCAAGGGCGCCCAAAATTATTATTCATTTCCTCCTTTTGAATTAGCAGAGGCAGTCTAAGATCACTTATGCTCTTTTGCAGAAGTGTTCCTTTGGGCAAAAAAACCAACTAAAGATCAATACTACAAAGACAATTAATTTGAATTTAATTCTTAAAAATCAAACCTTAACGGCGGTTAACAATATAACAAGCTTGGGGGTATCCTTGGACACGCAATACGACATCCCAGCCCTTAAGACTATGTTCTTGCATAGGCATATCTTTGGTTATCGGCTACGCAGATCCTTTGTGAGGCGTTTGTGTTAAGAATCTTTACATTTTGTGAAACCATTTACAGTTTCTGTATTACGGATTGACAGAGCACAGATACAGACAGAGAAAGCATACAGACGTTGCAAAATTCCTGCATTCGATTGGTATACGGTTTTCACTGTGGACAGAGCACACACTGTATTCTTTCTTTATTAATATTATTGAAAGGGGAGCACCGGGATATCTTTTAAGTCATGTTTGCTCTATGTAGCAGGATCTATGTGCCTCCAACTTGCTCCTACTTGTGTTACCACAGATATATGGATATATTGTATAGAGACAATTTCAGTACTATTTTATTTATTTTTTAATAATACTTGTACGAGGGATTAGTTAGAAACTAAATATTTAGGCCAGCTCGAAGACTTCGGGGAGACCTAAGTAACTGTTATTCGGTGCAATGTGACAAGGACGGTTATATTGTAGCAAGAGACCGAGTATCAGACAGGTTAAACCAAGTTGGAGAGCATAGAAATTCATTCATTAATTAATTTAAAAGAGAAATATAAAGCTAATTATTTATGTAAAATTTAGACAATAATTTAGGCATTTCAATAGAAATTAAGTAACCAAGAACTCACCAGAAAATGTCATCAAGATAAACTTTGTATAGACCAAATGTTTTAATTAATGGAAAATATTATGTTAAAAGAGATATCTGAAAAAAATATGTTACTTAGGTAAAAAGATTATATTAGTGAAAGCTAACCAAAAAAATAAATTAAATTAAGGAAAATTGGTTTTTTCCATGTCTTCATGTTGTAAGCATCAAAATTGTTTTCCATTTTCGCCAATAGAAATCTTCGATTATTATAAATTTTTGAGAAAAATTTGAATAACTAGATTGTATGTTTTTGATCGTCAACGAGTTAACTGGTTGTGTAATTGGTGTAATTCTTTCCTCTAAAAAAAGGACGCCAACAAATTTGTTTGATTTGTATCTGAAATTATTTTATATTGGATAGATAATTAATCATTACTTTATTTTTCCAAGAACTAGAACTGGCCAATCTATACCATATATCCTGACTTACCAATTTCCAGGGCTGTAATTCCTGATATAGGTCGAACCTAGGAAGTAAGGTTACAATTTTCCTATCCATTAATTGTTGCATCTTGATCCATTCCGTTATATTATTTCACTAATTTAACTATTTCAAAAGTCGATTTGAGAAATTTTGACTCTAAATTTCATAAAAGAATAGTACCTACTATTTAAATTATCTAAAACCGACGCCAAGCACAATCATTTAAGTTGACCTTGAATTATATTTAATTAAAACCAATCACACGGCCGATAAGTCAGTTTTCTTTTAAGGTTAAATTTTGTTAATGTTACAACAGAGGTCACTAATAATAAGTTTTGTTAAATTTAAAGAATTATTTATTAGGATTAAATACATTTTTTACATGTTTAATCGAACAAATTAATATTGTCTATTTATCAAAATAAAATATTTGTTTTATTATTATTTTTCTGTGTAATTATAATAAAATTGTGTATAAATTAAATTGTGGTCTTATTGAGAGAAGTGATTTTTCATGTTGGTTAATTTAGTTGATAATACATATCAAGTATTTAAAACTCGTGAACATCTCTGAGATAAAGAGAGCTCACCGGACCCAAAATTTCAATCAGAGAACTAGTTTTTTATTCAGTGTTTTTAAAAATATGAGTAGAACTCACCAACGTGGCCTCAAAATATTGTGAAGTCCTCAACGTATGGGAGTCTACCATAATATATGTATATATCCAGCAAGGGTTGGCGATAAATAATTTATATCGCAAAGCATTTTAGCTTGTAACAGAATAGCGGGTTATGGAAGATGCCATAGAATGAACCATTTGCTTATACATATTGACTTCAGTTCGGTCTAAGTCTTATGACAGCGTAGCATATGGCAGCAGACACATACCTTACAATACGTGTTATGTAGTTGCAGGAACGTAAAACCTCCCACCTGAAGAGTTTAATATCGATGCAAAATTCAAAAAATGCTCTGAAATGGTTTGGTTCAGATTTCGGAGCACTTCTTTGTATTCAATAGATGTGCACAAGCTTTTTGTGGTATTGTTCGACTGTTCCTTATTTTGCCAATACTCCCACACAAAACTCGTTGATATTCCATTGATTGTCATCTAAAAGTTATAAACTGGTACCATATTGATTTGGTAATAATTTGGGCTTTTGTAGTGCGCAATTGTCTTAATTACTGTCATTAAGTAACTTATAGTAACGTATCCAACGCTCTAATTGACACCTCCTTTATGAGTAACTTGCAAAACCCACCAGCAGTAATTTTTCTGTACATCGCAATGAGGTCTTCACTAGTTTATCTGAACAGCTGGATTTTTCATAAACTAATACTAATGAAATACTTATGAAACCAGAAAGTTCTAGTTTGCAAAGCTATAGATTGGTTTTGAATCATTGTCAATAGAAGAAAAGAAGAATCAGAAAGTTCATTTGAAGATAGAACCTTACTAACCCTCTTGTGATTTTTAGGTTAGATGCATGGACACGTAGTAGCGTGTAAATTCGAAAATTATTATTTTGAATAATCCATTCAAATCAATGCCACCGATTCGTTCGTAAAACTCGAGCATTAGTTTAATGCGTACAAGCCACTTAGCGAATGAAACATGCATCTCAGATTGTGATTCTTATTTTAATTCGGAGGGGATTATTCCACTAACGAAATGTAGCTGTTCTTTTAGGCAGGAACGAATCGCTTTAAATTCGATATTCCACGAAAGCAATATAGGTATACCTATCCACCCCCCTTTAGGTCCCTCCACAGTACGGTGCGGCATGCTGGCGGCGTAAGAGTTATAAGGAGGACATCTGGGTGTACGAGGACGACGACGTTGGAGTTCGGAACCCTCCGGTTGCCAGGGAAACAGGGGATATCTCTCCCAGAGGTAAGGAGATTAATTGTAGTCGTTTCTCTTTACAATCGGATAAATGGGTTCGCGCGTTTTGGAAATAGAAACATTAACTATTCTAGCGTTACCTCAACGGAGAAGTATAGGCTACCATCAGTACCGCACCAAACGACACCCACCCCCACACCTTGACGTTCATCCTCGTCGTCTTTTCTTTCTCCTCCCTCTCGGCCTCTACTTCCTCGGCTTGTGCGTGTATATGTGAGCTTCCTATCAAGCGGCTTCCGAACATTTTCGCCTGCCATATAGCACACCATACATATTCATCCCTTTTCTCATCCCGTGTGGTGACACCTACGCTTTGCTGTTCCTTTACTCCGCGCTATCTGTACTACTTACGCCTCTCTTTGGTAGAGTGAAGTGATCAGGTCCGGATTTCCTGATAGGTAGGCTTGCTGTTACTAGCTACAAAGTTTCCAGGATTAAATTTTGATCAGAATGGAATAGTATGTAGTAGAAGTCAATTTTTGTATTGATACTCATCTTCACTTTATTTGTCCCTATATGAAATTACCATTCTAAACCTTAACTCGATGAGGGATGTGTCTGGTATTTATTCCGTATAGTAAAATTATAATCGGCTCCTCCACCAAAATGATCTATTTCGTTTACTAGGTACTACATATAAATCTTCATTTCTTAGACGAAAGAAATAGTTGGCTTTACAACATGTTAATACCAACAATATACACTGATTGTTACAGTGCAACTCTATCTCTATCAAGTATTCTTGAATTGCTGCATTAAAATCTGAAATGGATGGTATTCAAACTGCGGAAAACAAAATTACATATCTGCATGAATTTCTTGAATTTGGGACAATTTATCTAACAAGTCTATTAACCCACGGGGTCTATTAATTCCAAAGAAATATACTCTGCAATGGATACATACTGAATTAATTTTATCTTGGCAACCTGGGAGCTGTTCTCTTTCTGCTTAGTCTATTCAACAGGCGATCATATTTTGCAATAAACACCATACCTGATTGTACATAAGTTATCAGACTTAGCAAGGAGTATTATCGGGTTGAGAGGTTTTTAGAATTTCAAGCAGGGTTTAACTCGTAAATAATGTTTCGAGGAAATTAAGGGAATGCTTGGTTACAAGTTGTCTTTCTTCATCTTGTACTGTTTGTGAGGTGATACAAAGGCCATTACAACTTTTTACCGAGCCTTTGGACATTTTTCATACCGTCCACGATTGGTGCTTCTTTCAACTGAGGACTACTGTCGTCAACGCTTGAATTGGTACAGAGAACGGCAGCATTGCGAAGCAGAATGGCATGATGTCGTCTTCAGCGACGAATCGCGATTCTGTCTAGGTATGACACGATTATCGTAGAAGCCTACGACGCCGGCGTGGGTTTGCTGTTGAGAGGCATGGGACGTACACAGGACTGTTGGAGCAATGATTTGGGGGGCTATTGCTTATGGTAGTCGATCACCACTTCTGTTTATTCGAGACAGCTGTGCGTTATGTTGATGATGTCCTCGAAATCACTTTACTACCGTATCTAGATGGCCATTCACGCGTCCTTTTTCAGCAAGACAATGCACGTCCCCATATAACTTGTCAAACTATAGACCTTCAAAAAGCAGGCGATAATGGTTTGCCGTGGCCACCTCGTTCTCAGGATTTAAATCCCATCGAACATGTGTGGGATATCATGGGGTTGAGACTGTCCACTTTCCTATCTATTTTCCACAGGCAGATATTGACCACCTAATTTTCTTGCTGTCTAGACGTGTACAGGAGTTATTATTATGTTTTATTATTATTTTCTTTTCGTATTACATGTTAATAAAATTTCTTGCAAATGTTATCTTTTCATTTCTGATGTAAATCTGTCACATTGCCAAAAAATCAAGTTAAACAAGTGATTCCCTCTGGGTGTAACATTTCTAATGTCAGTAGTAGACTATATTACTACCAAAAGCATTCAAGCAAACTTAAAGATTGGTGCAGCAACGAGCATCATTTGCACAAATGTGACGGTCCATAAGCTTTGGTGTCGGCAGATCCCTCACAATTAAACTTGATGAAACGTGGGTACAGTGCTATGATCCTAAAAGATGCAATAATTGGCATGATAGATATTTTATTAATCCAATTGGACACATACGTGTATAGGACAGGTCAGATACATTGGTAATACATACATAACATTTACTGAATATATAAAATTATAAAAATTATAAAAACGATAAAAAGTACCGTACGTTCTAGTGCGCGCTATTTGTACATACACACATTACGCACCACCCATATATATCATACAAATACACCCACACATATAAACACACTACATCTAAATGTTTTCTACCTGCGCTAAAAATTCCTCCACGGAGTACATAGATGCTGTGCTGGACCAACAGAGAACGTATCTGCGATTTAAAACGCTTTATATTACTATGTGCTGAGATACCATCCGGAAGCGAGTTAAAAAGTTTTACTCCTACGGACATAGGTGCCCGTTTTGTAATAGTTAGTCTATTCAAGGGAACACTAAATTTATGTTTATTTCTCGTATTATATGAGTGATAGTCACCATTCTGCATAATATCTGCCCTATTCCGAAATACGTGCAACAGAATCTCCAGAATATAGATACTAGGTAATGGTAGTATGTTTAAATCCCTAAAATACGGCCGACATGAATCTGTGGGTTTAATGCCCACAATACATCGAATAATTCGTTTCTGTGCCAAGAACACCTCACTTACAGCAGCTGACGAACCCCAGAAGATCACCCCATAGCAGAGTCTACTATGAACTTGACAATGTGACATGTGATACTGGAATATATAATAAAGACAACA
>SMLS01061562.1:0-12761 GCA_004785975.1 Popillia japonica
TTTCTCAATTTTTTTTAACAACAATTGTTAACAACTGTTAATTATAATGTACATATATAGGATGTCCAGATATGGAGTATTTTGGACACTTATTCAATCTTTTTTTTATGTTTTTGTGTTACCTCACTGCCGATTTTTTCCATTCAATAAACCTACTTTCGATTAAATTGGAGCGTTATCTATTGTAAAGTAAACCGTATAAGGAAGACTACGCTCTTGCTATTTCGGATAATTACAAATACAAACTCGTTTGAATATAAACTCAGAAATACCTCCGTATTTATTAAAGCGCTATTGTGTAATTAGTGAATACAGTAAATGTGCAACATTTTTTAATTATTTTGACCCTTGAAATGGAGTGTGCAGTCAGACTCTTATAAAACGCAAATGTTAAATTACCAAATGGCCATTAAACAAAATTTTAATGGATTTGATATAAACTAAAGTGCTACTGAAATGCTTTTCCGTAGTTCTTGGTGGTAATATCCCCACTATGTTGGTAAAGTCCATTTTGTATCCGAGGTCGTGCATGTGTTCTGCCACCCAAAGTTCCATCAATATGAAACCCAAATATGCAATATGTCGACGATACTTTTGTAATATGGCAACACGAAGAAGAGAAACTACAAAAGTAAAACCGTCAACAGAGAAGTAGGGTACCAGCGAAACGTGGTAGAGCGTACAACCAAGAGACGTCACGGTCAATGGAGCAGAAACGTCACAGTTAAATGCACCCATAACGTCGATAAGAAGAAAGTAGGACTATGGAGAATCAGTTCAGTTATCCTGACGAAGGTGTTGTTATGAACAGTAAAATATCGACAAAACTCAGAAGAAGTAATTAGTAATAGCGTGCTGTTTACAAACAAGCTCCCTAAAACATTGCGACAAACAACTTAAATCGTATTGCGAAACTTTGTGCATAATGCTGTATATTTTTCCATTGTGTTAGAAGCAAATGAGTACACTCTGGACCAATGTATATCAATGCATATTGTCATCATTGAAATGTCTACATACACATTTCATATGCAGGAAGTGCTTTATCACTTAATCCGTTGAAATTACAGTATAACGATAAGCAAAGCTGGCGCACAGAAATTATCAATTATCATTAATTAGTAAACGGTAATTAATATCAATTAGCCAGTTGTCGATTGTTATTTCTAATTAGTCACAGTAACGAATGCAGCTCATTGTCGTTGCCCAAGCGACGAATGCAACATCGAAACGCGTGAAAATTAAATTATCGGTTAAATTTAAGTGTTTTACTATATCGCAGCGTTGATCTATTCCCAAACGAATTAAGGTAAATACGAGTAAATTAATGATTTGTTTAGGCTCTTGTGTATATGCTGTACCGACAGCGTTAGTTCCAATTCCAAATGTCCCTAATATCCTGAATTGGTTGTTGCAGATGTGTTATGTGTTATGTTTCTCGCAGATTCCAAAAAATGCTAGATAATTTTGATGGAAGAACTTCATGTCGTTAGAGTTCTATTGATTTTTTTGATAATTAAAATATTGTGGACCCTATTTTTTTGGCACTGCTATAACACAACCTGAAATTTGTTGTCCAGAAATTTTCAGACTAAAATAATCTATTCCACTGCCCCCCTAAGAATACTCTTGAACATACTAGTAGAGCAGGACGAACAAGAGCTGTGCTAGACAGGTTCCGTCTAGCACAGAATAGAGGCCGCAATCCAAAAATAGTTAAAAACGTCAGCTGTTTTAATCGATATCACAACAGCCTATGATACAGTCGGCCGATATGGATTGATCTCTAATTTTATACAAGTGATACCTTGCCTCAGACAGATGACTGGGCAATAGTCATACAACAGAGAGACCTCGAACGAGAAAGAACGTCCTCACCAAAGACTTAGATACCTTGGGCAAATACTGTCGTAAATGGAGGCTCCGACTTAGTGCAGCAAAGACTCAAGTCAGATGTTTCTACTTAAATAAACAACTGGCTAACAAGGAGGATAAAATATACTTTGAAGCGAAACTGGTGAAGCACAATACAAATACCAAATACCTTGGAGTTACACTAGATAAACACTCTTTTATAAAAAAATAATATTCTTCACAAAATATGTCGCACCACATGTGGTTCTTCAGCGGCCACGTGCTGTGGTGGGTACATACAGCAGTCAAATACTCCACTGTAGCAGAGCTCATACTAAACTGGTAGATTTCCAGCTTAATAACACAATGCATCTTATTACGGGCACCACTAAATCTACCCCTAGTTCTTAATGATTTATCGCCGCCAGAACTACGTACACAAGATGCACTTTTAAGTGAATATAGGAAAATAATCCAGAATCCCCAAATTTCCGTCAACTTAGACCTAGACCATCTAGAGATTGATAGGCTACGATCAAGACTGCGCCCTCTTAGAGAAGCCAGATCCCTTTATGAGAACTGTTTCAAAGTGGAACGCAAATGCGTCACTTGAATACTTGTACCTTCCATGCATAACTAAGAAACTACGGCGATCCGAATTATCACAAAGAACTTGGTAGTCACTGATCAGAATTCGGACAGATCACAGGAAATGCAGAGACTCTTTATTCAAATGAGGAAAAAACAATCCCCGCGGTGTGATTGCAATACCAGTAACTAGACTATAAGACATATTCTGAAGGAGTGTTCATTGAGATCTTACATTAGTGATCCGACTGATTTCCTAACTACGACTGGAAGTGCAATGGACTACATTAATAGATTAGATATACGCTCGGGGCAATACAACCGAATATTGCCGTCGCGCTTAGCCGTCCCGACTACTTTTTCTCCGAGTATATGTTTGTGACTATTGGATATTCTCCAACTACATTGACTGTGTTATACTTTTTGTTTGGGTGAATCTGTGTACTTTTATGACGTGTATTGCCATAGGATATATACATACATATACATAAAACAGACAAGGAGTCTTTGCCGTTGGAGTTCAACACCGGAAAAGAGGAATTATCGGGGAATCCAGCAAATAAAACCAAATTTTAAATTGAGGCTAAAAAATAGAAAACTCAATTCAAATGTGTAATACAAATGTGTGAAATACTAATTGTCGACTCAAAATTTGAACGTTATTCTATTTCCTCAACTTAGAACTGCTACCGAAACATCTCCTTTACTTAATTCTATATTTCTCCCCCTGTACAGTAGCAAGACATGCTGGATTTAATGGCAAGGAGACTCGCTTAATACGATGATTCGCGAGCATTCGTGGTCAACGAGAACTAGCAATTATCTATTTCTCATCACTAAATATGGATCTGGCTAAATCTAATGGATGATGCGGCATCTAATGGGAATCGGCCAATTTATGATGCAATGTACAAGAACTGTGTTGGTTTGACTACTTGTAGTAATTGTTGTACCTAACTCTGCTAAGTTTGTGATAGTGGATCTCCGCTCCATAAATCCATGTTGATGTTCAGATATATAATTTTTAACCAACGGATATATTCCTGAATAAAGCACTGAATCAAACACTTTTCCAAAGTTATTAAGTATTGATATTGGCCTATAATGTCACAGTCACTATAATGTAAAAAGAAAGACGGGCTGTGTTAGAACAAAATTGCGTAGAATTGTTTCTTGTTGATATTCTGTTTAACGGATTCTAGAGAGTAGAGTAAAATGAAACACATAACAGCAATAATGTATGACATAACGAATCCATTTTAGCAGGTGCTGCATTGTAAATACACTGTTGTGCGGGTGGTGTGGAAGAGTGGAAAAGGCAGTAAGCAATATCCTATTGTACGCGGTAGTAATAAAGAGATTAACCCGATTAACCCATCATACCAAGTTGTCCCTACACACATTAGGTAACTACCATCGTAATACTCCAGCAAAAGACAGCAACGTTGGAGTAAACATTTATGAAAAAATAAGTGATGAAGCACGATACAAGGACTAAAAATGTAAAACCTCTGGCGGTATATTTCCAAATTTACTTTTCTTTGTTTTGCAAAAAATATATTTACAAAAAGGAACTTTAGAGTTGCGAGTGCACCTAATTTATGTCGTAAAGTAGTAACCTTCTTAAGCAATACCACTATGGATCAGAAAATTTAAATTTAGTCATCTTTCTTTTCTTGCTCTTCATGATTTTGGTTTAGAAGCTTTCTTTCTGCAGCAGCCACAAGAACATCAGATTTTTGTCAAACTTCAATTCTGCTTTTGTTAAGAAATATATCATTCTTGTGACAGCAAGTTTCCAGCAAGTGATAGGTAATTAATATAGTGACTGTGAATAAGTTTACCCTCAAAAAATTATTTACAAAACTTGTGTATAATAATAAAAATGTGATGGGGTCGAGCTGTGTACTTGAGCTTGACCCTATCACATTTTTAGTATTTTATGTCCCATTAGCATTGTATAATAAGTGACAGAAGTGTTACACCCAAAACGAGTAGTTTGTTCAACTTGATCTTTTCCCATCAAAATGACTATATTTAAAGCATGTCAGTACACTTTTTTGAGAAAAAGAAATCTCTTACTTTTCTGCGAAGAGATTCATGTTCATGAGAGCTGACCAATACAGAAAACTTTAGTTATAGCGTTTCCGCCTACAAGTGTTAAGCGTATCAAAATGCCCAGAGTTCGAAGACGTCAAAATTAACATCGTGTTAGTGACTTTGACAGGGGTAGAATTGTTGCCTATCGAGATGTTGGTTTGTCCTATCGTGAAATCAGCTGTTGTGCTAATTGTACTGCAATGACAGCAATGCGTGTGTGTCCACTTTGCACCATTCTCCACAAACTTTGGCGCAGTAAATCAATGAAATTCAAGTCGGTTGGAAAGAGGTGCCACAAGCAGATATCGATCATCTCATTTTGTCGATGTCTAGACATGTACAGAAATGTACTCAGCTACGTGGTCGTCAAACATATTATTAACTTTTTTATCATGTTATATGTTAATAAAATTTCTTGCAAATGTTATCGTTTCATTAATGATGTAAAACACACATTGCCAAAAAATCAAGTTGAAGAAATAATTCCTTCAGAGTGTAACACTTCTAATGTCACTAACAATAAGTATACATTATAAGTGTTATATATGTTGCTTAGATGGTCTATCGCCGAGAAAATATAACAATACAAATATTACGGTATGCATTAGAATAAAATGCCTGACAAAAGAAATATCTGAATTGACCGACTTTTCTAAATTAATCTTCGCACTTAAAATTCAAAGCACTTCGAAGCGTATTTTACATTTTAAATCCCGGAGTTTATTTCCAACCGGAATTTAAGCTTCAATTCAATTAAGAATGCAAACATTTTCGTCGTCTCTCCTTATTTTGTCTTTTCTCTTTTCAAACGACGTTGTATTTTAATAAGCTACATATTCGATGTTTCTACTCGATGTAATGAATCCGAGACCCTATACTATATAGATAATACCATTCAGTTTAATTTATTAATGGGTCAGAATGTCTTAACATAGTGCAGAGTTTCTTTGATTTACTTGTAAACACAATTGGCTAACCCTATGCCGAAAGAAGTATTATTTGGATATATTACACTTAAAGAGAAGAAAAAATTATTCCACATTGAGATGAGGGTGTCAGTTTGGATAATATAGGAGCACTACAAAGTGCCTCAAATGCACTGTTGCTAGAGCTAACGCCAATACATCTGCTAGTCAAACGAAATGCCACTCTTAGGAACTGTTGCAAGAAACGATAAAATCATCAGATAAAATAACAGCATCTTGTTGCGCTATTAAATTCTATACAGTTATTCTGGATGCTACTGGAGCTATCAGAAATTCGTTTGTATGTAACAAAAATTTGCAAATAAATAATTTCTCTTGTGTCAATACGGATCCAAAGCGAATAGAGAGAAGAGTTGGATGTGCAAATGACAATAATTATCTGTTGACTCAACTATCTAGTACCTACACAGAAGTATATATTATATGTATATATCTGGATCTATTGATAATGTCATCAAAAAATATAAAACAAGCAGCTTTCAGGCTTTCAGGGGATCTTGCGCTACGTTGCGCATCTGGCCACCAACAACATGATATTGCTGATTCATTTTATTGCATCACAACTCTACATAAAATGCAAACATAGAATTCGTTTTGTTGAATCGAAATCTTCAAGTAAACATATAACACTAGTAAGTAAAGGTACATGGTTTTACTTGTAAGAAGCTAGGATCCGGTCCAAGTGAATCCAGACAGAGAACGTATACTTTTGAGTAAGACGACGCAGCGACTAGACTGTCTAAAATATCCAATGACTGTAATACTGCAAAGTACGATCCAAAGACTATAATTTCTATGACAGTTAATTAATTTAGGTACTAATTCGGTTCTAATATTTCGTTTCCGCTTTGCAACGAAAGTCTTACAAAACGGACAAATGTGTAATTAAAAAATATGCAAATTAGCTTCATAATTATCTACATCGGTTTATTTCAACCATCTAAAGTATGTGTTCTCTAAGAGAACAGCTAAGTTTAACAGCCAGTTAGAATTCTACTGACATTGACATTTTTTTTTTAAAGAAGCGGCTAGTGAAAGTAATGTTTTCAGTAGTGCCCGCGCATTATTTGTTGCACAAAGAGAAACATGTACTGTTCTGAAATCTTTACGGGGCGTAGAATAGTTTTCGCACAGAATAGTTTCATTTTGATGATCATACTGTCAACTTCACAAGGTTTCTAGTGACTGATCTTTAGAAACTTTTCTACGTGACAACACCCGAAAGACTGTCGTGAAAATCTACGCTCAGGTAAAAACATGTGCAACAAATCTGTTTTACTGCAGCTCGTTCTGCGTAATTTGTGTACGTAATACAGTGCTTTCACTTAATACGAAAACCCACGTGACCGCTTTTGGATATACAACTCATTGAATATTTAAAAAAAAAAAATCGGCAGAAATGTTTATTTTATATTGACAATTAGTATTTTACAGGTTAGGTTTACATTACAAATAATCACAAGTAAGTAACGGAGAAATAGTTACAACAAATGTTGAAAGTGGTTTCCTTTGTTACCTAAACAGAACACTTCGCTCTCTGAGCTCTCACAATGGCATCTGCCATAGGTATTATGGTCTACCGAAGGTACACAAAGAGGGTTGTCCACTACGTCCTATTGTCTCCTTCGTTGGGTCTCCAACGTATAAACTGTCTAAATTCCTTTCCAATATTCTATCACCGGCCTTCGCTAGTAAAACTGATTACAACATCAGTGACACTTTCCAATTTGTTGAACGGGTCAAGGGTTGTCGACTTCCACCTGGGTTCGTCCTTATTTCTTTGGATGTGGTATCTTTATTCACTAATATACCTTTTCCACTTATAAATGATATTATTAACGATAACTGGAATCTGATCCAACCTCATACCCCTATCAATAGGAAAAGGTTTTTGGAAATTTTGAATTTTTTACTTAACTCCTCTTGTTTCACCTTCAATAAAGTGTTTTATAAACAACTGTTTGGTACACCCATGGGTAGTCCAATCAGCCCTATACTTGCTTGCATGGTTATGGACAAACTGTTGGATCATTGCATCGCTACGTTGACTTTTCGACCACCGTTCTTCTTCAAATATGTGGACAATCTTATTACTGCGGTTCCGGCGTCCTTGGTTGAATCAACACTTGATATCTGTAATAGCTTTCACAGTTCCATTTAATTTACAGTGGAACGTGAACTTAATAACTATGTCGCTTTCCTGGATACAAAGGTTATCAGAACGGACGACCAGACTATCATTTTAGATTCGTACACCAAACCAACTTACTCGGGAAGATACATCAACTTTCATTACAACCATCCTTTCCCGCAGAAGATAAACACGTTAAAAGTCATTAAGAACCGTATGTTGGGGATTTCCCACCCCTAGTTCCATAGTGTCAACTTACGTAAATTGTTTAATACTTTTGTTAACACCAAGTATTGTCACGCAAATTTTATATAACACCTCTCATGCTAATACATTGCAGGTTGTTCCTACTACTCAGCATCCTCCGAATGATAAGGATGATATTAACTATTATAAATTTCCGTATTTACCATCTCTGACCCCTAAAATCGCGGTCTGTTTCAAAAACCTACCGGTTTACTTTACTAAATATAAATACATACCCTTAGCAAATTGTTTTGCAAGCTTAAGGACCCTGTACCCCTTCCCCTGTCTGACGTCGTCTATTCCATTCCGTGTTTACGTTGTGAATCTGTCTACATTGGACAGACGTCATAATACCTTAAAAATCGACTCAGACAATACATTAATGATTGCAGAAATGTACCGAATACTACCAATAAATTTGCCCTTGTTGACCATTATCTTGATACAGGCCACCACTTCAATTTCGATGATGTGTCGGTATTAACCACTAAACACTCGTATTACAAAAGACTTTTCAATAAAATGAATTTCATCAATATTAATAAAAATAGTATCAATTTCCGCAGTGATATCAGTCACTTAAGTAATATTTATGCCTTGCTATTTGATTTAGATACCAATTTACATTTTAATACTTAATTTTTTATTACACCCTTTGACAGTACATTTTGAACATCCTGTATGATTTCCTCACACAGTTTAGCATTGCACGTTCCTGCATTTAGTTTCATTTGTTTTTCACCAACCTTGGTCTTAACCTTCCTAGGTTTTTTGCGCCAATTTTCTTGTGCGTTATCGTTTGTTTCGGCGTGGTTGTTCCCAGCGTTTCCAATTCTAATGTTTTGCTTTTAATATCAATTTTAATATGTGACTTCATTGTTAAATCACTTTTTAACAAGCTTTAGAAGATAACTTTTTGAATCATGAATCAAGAAGACAATCATTCTATTCATACAAATCTATTACATATCTACATACAACATTAAAATTGTTACCTACTTGATGTTTCACTATACAATCCCTAGGAACAAGTAAATACCTCCTTAAAGCTTGGTCCTGGTGTGAATCGTAAAAACTCTCTATAAAATTGTATCATCATCGTAAAACTTCGATGGCTTCGTATTCGTTAACGAAATTGTTATTTGGAAAAATTCACCGTTAAACTAGCAACGTAACGCCAACGCCTACACATCATCATCTTGATCTATCTATTGTGAGATTCTGCTCGGTGTTAAACATGCAATATCATTCTTATCTACGACGTAATGACAGCGAAGGAGGAGGATGTCGCTGTCGCCGTGATGGTTTTCGGTGGTAGCGTGTTAAAGGTGACAGCGTAATACATCAGGGCGTCGTCGTTCCCCTGCCGGTTTGCAGCTATACTATAGAGCGTGGCGCACCCGCCGTCACAAACGCCACCCCAGATTCAACCAGCACTGATTACTTCACTTTAGCAGTGTCATATATGGGCACCTGCTACCGATGATGTATGTTTCCGAAAGGGACACAGAAGGCGCTGGCGGTTGTTCGAAACTGAGGGGTGTGTATACGTTTGCTGACGAATACCTTCTTGATTAATATCTATGCCTACGGACAGCATGATGTAAGTATGTTACAAGAGACGTGTAACACATCAATAATAGGCAGTTAGTAGCCTAACACGTGGAATACAAAATATCTTGACCAAAATCATAAATTGGTTCTTTCGATACTTTTATTTCATTTTATCTTTATTTACATATTTTTTTTGACTAGATGAAACTGCATCTACTGTAATAAATTGTTATAATTCATGAATCAGCTTAAATGACACCCATTTTAGTGCTATTTTAATTTGGAACAAGAAAAACACGTATAGAACATGCGTGTCATAGAAAAAGCCTCAGGAAAAGCTACGAATTTTATTAAACTAAAAAAGGGTTCCCAGTACCTAGTAAGGATTCCTATGAGAAATGTCAACCAGAACTCAACAAGACTGCTGTAAGTCTTGTTGGCATTTTGTAATGTCCCATGCCGGTAACTCTATTCCAATAAAGACAGTACCTGGTAGAAGGTTTGCTGAAAGGCCTAGACTAAAACCTACTCAATTAGATTAAACTATATTGGACATTGAAGATCATAACGAGAAAAGCATAACTAGAGCAACAGTAGAGTTTGTTTAATGTTGTACCTACATATTTATACAGTTATAGAAACAGAAATAGACACACAACTGTTACGTACGTATTGGAAACTTCATAAACTTACACTAATCCATTCGGTCCATTCAGTTTTTCATTAATATTTTATTTTTGGCTATTTAACCTAGCTATATGCACTACACCATTCTTAGATACACATTGAGTGTGTATCTCTATTTGAAGCCTGTCGAATAATGAAACGTCCAAAGCGACATACACAAGTTTACACGTTAAATATTTCGACAGTTATTGTATAGCTATGAGGCGAAATAGGCATACAGAAGTGTAACAAATTATTAAAGTCATTACAGATAAATTGCGTTCTAGTTTATTTAATGTACTAACTCATAGACGCCGGTATTTCACAACTTAAATATCCATCAATTTTGCAAACAAGCAGGTAACCACTAACATAGTTGGTACGTCAACAAACTTGCTGTACAACTACTGTTAACTGAATACACGTTAAACTGTGTTTTACTGTGTTAAATTGAATTTAAATAGTCGCCCATCAAAAACTTTACAGACTTCGGTGGTTATGCGGTGCTTTATGCTTATTCTAGTTAGGTACCGTTGTATGGGTCAACTGTATTGTGACGTGTAAACTTTTTCCTACAATTCTTGTTTTTGTGGAATGAATATCGCAATATATGTATTTATGATATAGGGTGTAGTGTGTGGCTTATGTTTTTACTAGCGCAGAAATAAATCTATTACTAATTTAGTTAAACAACTACGTTTAAAAGAACTAGGTGTCAGAGGTATTTTATATAAAAAAGTTAATTTAATCAAAGGTTGCCACAGGCGGGAGGGAAAAATAAAAAAAAGATACTATTTTTTTTTTTTTCATCAAAACCTGAAGGAGTGGATTGAACCGCAGCTGCGTTCGGACCTATCTGTTGATATGAGCTGCAATTGGAGCGTTGCTAACTCGGTGGAGACGGTCGTGGGTGTGAGAGCTGGTGAGGGTTCTGTGGCACCACTGTTTTCAAAAAAAAAATACTAAGTGCAACGGGGGGCTGCCAAGGAAAACAGAAGATTCGCAAGATTGGGGGTAGATATCACAACCAGAACACGCCAGGTTCAAACGTCAAAACAATTTAATTAACTTTTAGAAAAAAATATATGCAAAACTCGTTACACGCAAAAGTTACAAGAGGGTGCATAAGGCACGAACTCTCTAAACTAAAGGAAACGTTACCGACAGGGAAATTGGGCTTAAATTGATATACAAAAAAAGGGAAATATAAGTATATCTGTCGCTGGTTGACCAATCGTTGCTCATATATAAGTTATACAAAGCTCTGTCGTTCGACAGGGAACCAGTTCTTATTTACATATTAGTAACATAGTAGCACATATCAAATATATTCAAATTCTTTGTTTACGAATTATATCTAGGAACTAACTATATATTTAAAAAAGTACCATATATTTAGAAAGGAACTATACAGGGTGTCCGCGATATACAAAGCATGCAGTTAAGGGATGATAGCTATATCGATTTAGAAACAAAAACATTTAATACACCATGGGTCTATCCGTAAGCGTAAACGGAAAAAAAATTATTTCTAAAAAACCTTATTTGGTCAAACGGTACAAGAAAACTCCTCCATATTGTTTCTTAAATAACCAAAAAACCGTATCAAAAATTTAGAGTTGAAAATAACTGAAAACAACCGCGAAAACGAATTATTTAATACTTTGAATCAGAAGCGTGGTGTCATTTTTCTTACATCATACTGTACACGTATTCAATAGAAGCACATCTCTATCATAGATGCCAGCGAAGCACCACATGTTTATACGACTTTGAACTACATTAGACCATTGTATCGTACCATATCGTACGAAGTCAATGGCCATAGGTTTTAAAAATATCCTAAATTAAGAAAGAGGTACCTTTGCGTTTTTTTTTATAATGTTATGACAATAAAATCGATGTTATGTTGAAGTTAGAGTGAAAATGGTGTGTTTAATAGCAGCTTTCGATCGGTAAATGAAAATTTAAGCTGAGGGAAAGTCGCATTAAATGAAAACAATGTAATAATAGTGCAATTATGCTTGGGCGCTTTTAGCTCTTTCGTAAAGTCTACTACAAAATTTAGTTCTTTTCTTTTATTTGTAATAAATTGGTGGTCCTAAAAAGGCCCTTTTTGAGAGACAAGAGGCTACAGGAAAGGCTTGATGTGTTGCCCATTTGCAAAAACACACGCCTGTAATCGTCGGGTAAATCCTGCACTGATCGGCTGCCGCTGTGCAGTATGCGTCGAAGACAGGGTACAGATAGACCCAAGGTGTATTATATGTTTTTGCTTCTAACTCGTTGTAGCTATCATCCCTTAAATGCATGCTTAGTATATCGCAGACACCCTGTATATATTTAGAAATGAATTTAATAACTAGTAATGAATTTATATATTTTGAAATGTGTTATATATTTAGAAATGAGTGATACTCTAAAGAGCGGAAGCTCAAACGTTGAACTAGCTTAAAAGGCTTCCGACCTAAGCCGAAAGCACCGTATGCCAACTCAAATCGCACAAAATGGATTACAAAATTACCTTAAATTTACTTAAATTTTACTCAAATAAATTTTGGTGATTATATTTTAAGTCGTCGGAATTCGGCAAAGTGTTACAGGGACATCTGGTCGCAGAAAATATTTCCGGGGGG
>ML217623.1:0-11894 GCA_004785975.1 Popillia japonica
ATTTCAGAGGTGTAATTTCTGCCGCATTCTTAATAACCCTGAACTAAACTAATTCTTGTTTGGAAATCTTATGGTATGCTTAGAGTCGTTTGAACTCCACGTTTACTTGACATTTAATTCCAAAATAAAACTCCAAATTGAATGATTTCGGTTATTTGTTTTATTAACTTGATTTGTTAAAAAGTTATAATACATAATTTAAAATATATCCCTTACTTTATGATAACCTTGTACATTTATATGTATTTATCGATTTCGCATCCATGTACATAAATTTATTGTGACACTGAAAATAGAGGTAATTTGCTATCCGTCTTATTGAGAAACATCCATATGAATATGCTAGGTGTAATAAATGTGTATAATTGGTGATATCGCGAAACAAAAATGGAATACAGTCGTTTGAAATGCCCACACACTAAATATTTTACATAATATGTATAATCTACCGTATGGATTATCTATGACCAAACCGCCTAGTAATTACAAATCAACTAACGACGGCGAATGAAGCGAGTAATTTAATTTTAGAGAATTAAAAATCGATTCCCGTCGTTGCCGTAAAAGAAAGAGATTCATCGAGTGTGTGCGTGGAAAGGAACGATTTGTACAAAAACACAATAAACATCTAACATCTCTTGAAACATGTTAAAGCTGCGACAGGTTTTAAACACAGAAAACAACAAGTGTCAACTCCGAAGTTAATGGTGCTGGAACGACGAAATTTGACAAAGACGGAGAACGCATCGCAACACGGCTAAAGATAAAGAAACGCATACCATTTGGTTCACACATGTTTAAAATGTGAAGAATACTCATTATATTCTATTTTCTTGGACGAGTTTTTAGGTTAGGAAGTTCATTTAGTTAAGCAAACACAAATAATTATTATGGTAGTGGCGAGTTGACAGATATATTGTTTGGAAATCGTCTATTAAAATAGTATTTTATGAATAAGCCACAAATTCCAACATTAACGGGTCTCTTTCTTCGGAATTGTGTATGTAAAATAGATTAAACATCTTTGCAAGTTATAATTGTAGTAAAAATAATTAGATCGTAAAATACACCGGAAGTGATTGGGTTACAGGAATTATTAACGTTAGCGGTAAAATTAGGGTGTTTTGCTGTTTTCAAGTAGGTATACCTGCATTTCATTAAAACTATTCAATGATTTGATCTGTAAGCAATATCCTTATAAATGAAATAATCTCTCTAATTGTAAGTTTATTCTTGCTTCAGTACACAAATCTTTTAAACGAAATACTCAGAATTGCGTGTACAGAAATTACATTTTAACAGCTACAGATGAAATAATATCTATAATATCATTTCGGTTTGTGTCAAGTAGTGGTGTAGATTAATACAGTTTCGTTCAGTGAACTGTGGTTGGAGGTGAACTATTATTTAATCTTATATAGGAGAGACTGGTGAGGGTTGATACAGAGGGAGGTTTGATACATGTTTATTTTACACGGTCTTTTTACTTGGCAAGTTTGAAATTAAATGGAGGTAGTAGCAAGTAACGTTTGGCAGTCAATGAAATAGTTTTGCAATGAAACGCAGCCACTCTGGTGATACACGAGTAGTGAGCAGTATTTCGAAGAGGGAAATGTAAATTTAGAACTAACTAACGTAATACTTTTGGGCATGTTAACTTTGAAAATGGCTTGCATTGTTCACGTATAATAAAAAGGTGTCATTTCTGTGCCATATGAAAAAAATAGTAAATTTGAAACTTGAAACCCTCCCTTATTTAATTTTGAAAAAGATGTTTTGCCAAAACTTACATTTCAGTCATGTAGGAACAATATGGACACCTTTATTACAGATGCCGTTTAAATGGAAATCGAAGAGGCGCCATCCCGTTTCGCCCTCAGTTCTAAAAAGGGCTGTGTTAGAGGTTATCAGTGATGGTGGAAAAATAAGATGTACTGCACGATAATATGACATAGACAAAATGACTCTTTCAAAATATGTTCAGAAGTATAAAAATAATAAAAGTACAGCGTTTTTGCCTAAATTTAATACTTGCCAAATATTCGAAAATGAAGAAGAAAATTTACTTGCAGATTATATTATTGTGACCGCAATTTTTAATTACGGTTTAACACCGCAACAAACTCAAAAAATTGTATTTCAATTTGCCACAGAAAATAATAAAAAAAATCACAGAATTGGATAGAGAAATCTTGTGCATCTAAGGACTGGCTAAGGGGATTTTGTTCACGTCATCCACAGTTGTCATTAAGATAACCTGAAGCTATCCCAAAACAACACATAGGAAACAACAAGCAGAAAGAAAACCTGGTACCTGAAACCTGAAAAACTAGCATTAGAGGAGGAATATAAAACTTGACAAAATAAAACAAAAACTGGAACTCACAATAGATACTACAGCACAGAATTTGAAATTAAGATCACAACCAAGTCAAGCTTCAAGAAAGACCATATGCACGAATCATGATTCAAGTGCTGAAGAAAATGACTACAATGACGAAAATATAGAAAGTGACGAAGACGCTGCTTGCATTTACTGTAATTCAGTGTATTCTTGGTCGAGAGCATGTGAATCATGGTTATAGTGCCTGAACTGCAAAAAATGGTGCCATACTGAATGTGGAGGAGTATCAAAAACTAAAAAGATGTTCCAGTGTGAACTATGTATGCCATAAATTATTATAAATACATCTTTGTTACACTTAGTTATATGTATTAATCCTCCCTCTCACTTGTCTCACGCCTCCCATACGCAGGGAGGCTTGAGACATTGTATGACATAAAAAAAAATTATTAAAAAAAATCGAATACTTTCCGAACCATAAAAAATAACGTTATGATAGAACCAAACCGGGCATTGCGTCCTGCCAAAAATCAGCATGTGAACATCGACGTAAAATAAAATATTTTGTAGAACTCGTATCAACCTTCCCCAGTCTCCCCTAATTACGCAAATATATCATATCACATCATTATAACCAAGTCGAACATTGGCGTATCATCAGAGAAATATAGTTTAACAAATTGCCTGCAAATCTCGCTTGCTTGAATGAACACTAACACACATAAAAATTTGACCAAAAATTAATTCAACTTAAATCAAAAATTTCTATTAAAACATGCTAAGATTATAATTAGGTAATAACATTTCAAAATAGTAAAGTTTTGCCACAGTAAGGACACCACCTTTCCCGTGAAAACAATCTGTAGCATCTGCCCCAGTTCCCATATTAATTTTTGTAGGATTTCTACAGAAATCTTATACCAATCATTGAACAATACATCCGATATAAGCTTTTTGGAAGTAGAAAAAACAGTCTCACAGTCTATTTAATTGATTCAATTGGTCGTATTTGGTCGATGTAGTCAATTTATTGTTGTAAAGTTGTAAACTAAATTTTTTCGGAAATGTTCTTGGAATGTCTCTTTAACGGTCCTGGGGTGTCTGTGTTGTTGGTGTCTTCTTTCTGAATATGCTTCGCTATTGAATGCTCAAAATCAAAAAAACAAAAAATAGAATTGGTATTTAGATGTTGATTACCGGATCACGCTGACCGAAGTGTTTTTTATGATATACAGATGTTTAACGGGACCGAGCGATTGCGCTACTCACCGAAGAGCCTTCTCGCAGAATCATCGCCTGAATTTTCTAATATATCATTACACTATAGCCGAAATTTTATGCAAGGTTCATGTTAGCGGATAGCAAAAACTGACCTAAACAAGAACTGAAGCTCCACAGTACTAGTAGTACATAATTGGTACAACATTCTTAACGGATTCTTCTTTGTCGATTGAACAACTCAAATAAGCAAATATGTACACACCACAAACTTTTTACATACTGTTCTATTCCTTTGTGCCAAAAAGAAATAATAAAATAGATTCACATTAACCTTCACGTGTTGTATCTTTGTAATGCAGCTGCTTATTCTAAATTTTATGATTTTAAAATTTAGAAAATACAGAAACAAAGATTGTAAATTTCCTTTTATACAAATTGTGATTTATACGTATTGTTATAGGGCGAAAATAAAATTGTCGAATGGCTGGTAGAACATCTATCCATATGCCCTATTGATTGATTGATATCTTGATTGGCCTTCGCTACTGTGGCCATTGAGCTACGTCTTTAAATTGATAGAGACTAAATTATTCCGAAAGAAAAAAAAACTATCCTACACTTCGAGTAGAAAGAGAACCCAATGTTAAAAACACAGCGAAAAAGGAAAAGAAGAAGGGTAGACAGTTCACGTCACGGGGTCTATCGTGACGACTTGACAAACGAAAATAAAGACCGCGGAATGAAGGATAACCCTAACAAAGGGTTCAACCAAGAAGACAAAGCTAACCTAAAACAGCGAAAATGGACGAATAACAAATCAAAATTAAAGACGGATTTTGTTCTTGGCCAAAAATCCAATAAAACTGTCATATATTATCCTATTATTTAGAGCCAGCAAGTTATTTGTGTTAGTTGGAAGCATGACATGCTTAGAAATTCCTCGCAAAAGCTCGCTCGGGGGAAAGAAAGATCGGAACATTCAAAAAGGATATGGTCGATGTCGGCAATACATTTGTTGTTACATCCATATGCCCTAAAGATGAATAAAAAAAATTACTAGCTGAGAGAAACCAAGCTAGATCCTATAAATCATTTATTACATATGCTAAAAATCTATCACCTATTTCTTTTGTTTTCTTATTCCTTTCTCTCGAACTCATTAATTGAGATTACATCAGATACTACTTACTAGGGACTACTTTTACAAGATATTAACATTTCTATTTAATTAATCTAAACACCATATCTTTCGAAAATGAGCAAATAACAATTTTCTTAGTGTAAAATATAACAAGCCAGTAGCGTCAAAGTGAACCTTGGATATAAAACGTATATCTGAAATTATTACTTAGTATGTTATTTTTTGGTTAGCTTAAATGTCCAATAATTATAATAAGGAAGTCAAGGAACGTGAGGTAGAACGAGGGACACGACAGTTAATGGAAGAAAGAAGAGATGAGCTATCAATGACTACATGGTCCAACTTCCATATAAAACGTGCACCTTGATATTCACGACGAAGTTCAAGGATGTCATAACCATGTCTATGGTGTAGCCATATATAGTGGATTCTGAATCCATCAGCCAGCTTTGACGGATAGATATTTAACAAAGGGACGTTGTACTTTTTCAATTGAGAGCTGAAGATAGAAGTAGTGTCGCGATCAAACTTGCGATACATATTCCAATTTACTCATCACGAACGTAAAATGTCATAGTTTTAGTAGGCGGTGATTTTGAAAAATCGCGAGGAACGTATAAGGAAGCCCAATGATTTAGAGGCGGACAAGGAAAGATTTATAATATATGGAGAAAAGCTTATAGCAGAATCAAAAGACATCCCAAGGTCATTGAAGATGTCGACCCTCTTCAATAGATTGTCATTAGGTATAGTATACAGACGCGGTGAGATTACGTTTCGGAGTATAAGGAACAAAACAGCATTTGCTGACGGGATCATTTAACATCGTTTAATACATATATAAAATAAAGACTAAGGGGCCTAAGCTTGAACCCTGTGGCACACCTGGAAATGGAAAGAAGCTAAACGATTTATTGCCATTATAATGGACGTAATTACATCTACCAATTAAATAGGAGTCGATTAATTGCCCAAAAGAGGAGCTTAAACTAAAGTCAGAAAGCTTCTGAAGTAAAATGGCGTGATCGTGTTTATTTAGACCTTGATAGATGTATTGGCAAATCCTTACAAGGTTGGTGACCTAGTGTTTTCATATAATTACGGAAAAATCGCATTCTCTTACAGTTTGGCAACATTGGATAGGATGGATATAGGTCGATAGTTTGCACCTTTTTTGAATGCTGGACAAATTTTAGTTTGTTGCAACAAATGAAGGAAGGCTGATGCTTTTATTGATAAATTAATTATCGTACTTAATGGTTTGGCGAAAAGCGTTCCAAGCTTACGTAATAATCATAATAATATCCTTGAATAAAATATGTTTATTCATAATTTTTTACAAAAATTGTTGAAAGTGACTAGTTCGTAAACTAGAAAACACATTTTGCAACGTATCATCATCAATTTAATCGATACGCTCTACAATTCTGTTTTAAGGATATGCCGTATAGATATTTGAACTTGGATTTGTTTTATAATGACCATAAGAAGAATTGCCAAGGTGTAATATATTACTTGATCTTGGTGGAAATTCATTTTCAGTGTTTAATCTAGCGTATACCTTGGTTGCAGTTACTTGGGATTGATTTCATCCAAGTTTGTTAGTCAAGATTGTTTACTTGTTTGCAGTCTTATAACAAAGGCTGTTATTACTTTTTTCAGTCTTTATTTTTATTGTTGATTTTCTGTTACATTTCGTTATTTTTTGTCCTTTTAAAATTTCTCATATGGAACTTACGACGTCATACGCTCGCCTCCTTGAAATATAAGCTTAAACGAAGTAGATTTACTACCCTCCCAATATTTTCTAATGTCCATGCACCCTACAAGACGCTTACTTTGAAACAAAATGCAATGTTTTAATTCTCATATTCAATTGTTATTATTTCAGACTGGCCGGTGAGACAGCGTGCAGTCCACAAAGTGGACATTCGTCCTCCACTTGTAGCTCACCTCCGGCGACAGCATCGTCAGCAAACGTTTTATCGGATGCACTATCAACACCGACGGCCACCTCCTGTATTACGTCTACGCATTTACCATCAACGTGGTCCCTCCTAGCTGATTCTGCAGGTAAGTAAATGTATTTGCTGTCTAAAAACAAGCAAAGCAGAAGTAATGGAATTGATCGTAACAGTAAACCAAGTAGAATGTATTGCTTTTAGTTTAACAAGTTGCAAGAAAATAAGAAACTGAATATAAAAGCAACCATTTGTTGAAATTGCTTTTGTTTTATACGTGTTTATTTATACAAAGGGTAACATTTTTAGAAAAGTCGATGTACAGGGTGCCCCATTTTGAGCACTTGGCCAGGGTATCTCAGTTATTAATAACGATAGAGAGTTGCGGTTTTCGTGATAGTTTCCTACTTTTTTGTGAAACGAGAGATTCCGCTAACAGAATTTTGCTAGCTCCTTTAGTTGTTCGGATATAGGATAATGAGAAAAACTCCAATTAAGGAAATAGGATATCCAAGAGTAAGCTTCTAACTTAACTCTTTAGCAGTGAAAGTCTGTTAATATTTCTATTTATATAGTTTAATAAAACATTATTTTTTCATAATAAAATTAGAATAAATTTATTCTTATAAATATTTAAAAGTAAATTTTACTTCCCTGATAACTTCACTATCATACTCTATTTAAATTAAATATATAAAACTATAAAAATTTTGAAAATTTTCAATTCACAAACATCTCTCGTATCTCACTTGGTATGGAAGTTAGTGAAAAAGTAAAAATGGGATATCATCCAGTTTTTTACGAAGAATCCAGTGGCGTAGTTAGTCTTTTTCTAAGTGTAATAATTTTCAAGTTATGGGCCATACTTATGATTATTTAAATGGAACATCCTGTATATTATTTCTTATTTCGATTAAGCATAATTTGGGGATGTCAAAAATATATAGTTGTGTATATTTATTTACACAAACAAGTTAATAATTTGATATTTTTAAATATTCAACACACGTGCGTTTGTGAACAGTAGACCATTGCCGAGTTACTAAGCAAACAAGAGAATATTAAAACTTTGACAGATTTCTTGTTGCGAATTACTCTTGTTACGTAAGTGTTTTTATCGTAGTACTTTTTGTTTGTTTATCCACAATGGCCGTTTATGAAAACTATGAAAAATACGATATGCTTAAATGTTTTATACAATGCGACGAAAATCCCCAAGAAGCTTCCGAGTTATACTACATTAAGTAAAGTATTTAAAGCGCTAGTAGCTTTCGCGTCATTTCTGATTCTCATATTTAAGGATCGTTTTCGTTTATATTAGATATCTTAAAAGAAGATATCTAATATTAAATTGTAGATATTTTCCCTAGTTTGAAAAAAAAATGTAGCTCAACATGGTTGTTTTATACAGCGTCCCAAAACATATATCAAACAAGGCAAGGAAACTAAAGCAATAGATGTGTTATCTTGCGCAGAAACCAGGAATTCGACTTCTTGTAGAAAAATTGAAGAAGAGGTTGGTGTAACAAAATCTGACGTGCAAAGAATTTTAAATATCATCCATATAGATAAATTTAAAGTAGTTCAATACGAGGCACTGGTCAGTAGAAAATCATGACTTGATATTTGAAAGGGCGCAATAAGGACGCTTCGGTGTTGGTGTATCATGTTTTGATTTGGGTGGACACATAGTGTATAGAATGTTTGTAGGGAGGCTCACAGCACGTAGATATCTAGAGATTCTTGAGGAAGTCATACCAGAATTGCTGGAAAATGTTCCATTGGCCCATTACAATTCAATTTATCTCCAACAAGACGGAGCCTCCAGCCACAATGCTGGCTTATTAAGGCCAATTCTTGAAAATAACTTTCCCCAAAGATGGATAGGTACGAACGGACCTGTGAGATGGCCTCCACGATCTCCCGATCTTTCCATATTGGATTTCTTTTTGTGGGGTTTCAAGAAAAATGAAGTGTATAAGGTACGCCATAATTCCGTAGCGGAACTTCGTGAGACAATTGCTTTGGTCTATCAAGCTCTACATAGAAAGCCCATCACTATTTTAAGTGCAATTAAAAGAATGCCTAAAATATGCCAGAAATGCATTTGTGAAAATGGAGATCATATCCAAAACCTCATTTAAACCGTTGTCTGTGTAGTTTACGAATTGTTTATACTTGTTATTGTTAGTTATTACAGTAACAAATAGAGCAATATAAAAATATCAAATTCTTAACTTGTTTGTGCAAATAAATACACACAACTATAGGTATATTTTTAACATCCCCAAATTATGCTTAATCGAAATAAGGAATAATATACAGGGTGTTCCATTTAAATAATCATAAGTATGGCCCATAACTTGAAAATTATTACAATTAGAAAAAGACTAACTACGCCACTGGATTCTTCGTAAAAAAAACTGGATGATATTCCATTTTTACTTTTTCACTAACTTCCATAGCAACTGAGATACGAGAGATGTTTGTGAATTGAAAGTTTTCAATTTCACCCTATATATGAAAAACTAAGGATGCTAGCAAAATTCTGTTGGCGGCATCTTTCGTTTCACAAAAAAGTAGGACAGTATCACGGAAACCGCAACTCTCTATCGTTATTAATAACTGAGATACCCTGCCAAAGTGCTCAAAATGGGACACCTGTACATTACCTAATAACATCAACCATAGAACAAAACTGAAATCTGGTTTACAAATGAAAAACTGTGTGTAATAGATATAACATTTTTCTTGGATAGAATTGAATAGAATTACGATGTATTGTCCTAAATTCTTATAGAATATTGACAACATCTGTACACAAAATAATACAATAGTACAATAATTAACAGAAGAACAAACTAGTATCTAAATTACAAGGAATAGTTAAAATTATGACAAACTTACTAAATGATAACAGATTAAAAATATTAACGTTATCAAATGCTCCAACAGAAATTCACTAAGCAATCTCTTAAAACTACAAAAGTTCGTCAATCGCTGTGTATGTATTTATATCTGGGCAAATTATTCAGCGTCATCAACGTTCGATAACAGGGGCCTGATTCAAATATTTTGGAATTACGAGTAGGTACTGAATAGTCTAACAATTTCTGGTAGTTATAGCTGCGTATACATCTTGATTTTTAATAATAGGTTTCAATATTTGCAAAGAAATACTAGAAGTTCATAAATGTACAGACAAGGCAAAGCCAGTAATTTAAAGTTTCTAAAAAGCTGTCTGCACGATGATGACGTACCAACACCAGCCATAGTTCTAATAACTTTTTTCTGCAAAACAAACACACTCTCAAAATCACTCGAAGACTCCCAAAATATGATTCCATATCTCAAGTACAGTGAACATTGCCAAAATAAAACTGCTTGAGGGTATACAAACTAAGATAATTCCTAAAGTTCAAAATGGCATAGTTTGGAAAACACATTTTTTTAGATAAGTCACGACACTGGTGGTCAAATTTTAAACTATGGTCAGTAACTATTAGAACCAAAACTTTTACAAATTTTGTCCCCACAATCGATCTACCTTGTAATCTAACATAGACACTACTGATAGGTTTTATTCTATGTATTACTGAATGAAACAAGTGCTGTTTTCGTGTTACTTTAACAAAATGTAGTTGTCGTCACACCAACCCATCATGCGCTCTACTAATCAAGTGCATGAAAGCGATAGCTCTGCAATATTTGATTCCGCAACTATGCAAGTAGTATCATCAGCAAACTCTAATGGTGCGTACTGTTATAAGTTACATGAACTAATACACACAAACACTCAAATCATTCACATATACCAGAAACAACGATGGGTCAAGTACAGAACCTTGAGGTACACCACGGCCAGCTGTTCGCGAATAGAAGATGCATCGCACACCATCTCTGTCTCCGAAAATACACGTGGACTGTATTCTACTAGATAGAAAATACATAAAATGTTGTAATGACACACCTCTTATGCCTCTTATTGGACAATTTCATCAAAAATAAGTCATGATATATGACATCAAATGCTTTGGGCAAATCAACATATATGCCAGCAACAAAATACTTCTTGTCTAAACTATGATACACGTAATCTAATGCCCTTAAGTAAAGTGTAATGAAAAAAATCAAGGAACCTACTTTCTATGTTACGTTAAGATATGTATGTACGAGTTCCTTCGTTGGATCTTTGCCAATAGGTACGTCATGAATTTCCGCCATTTTTTCCATGCGAATCTAGCCGAGTCAGACAAACCTGTCATTTTCTATTTCTTTCTAAATTTCATGTTAGTCAAGGAGAACATATAATCGTATGGCTTAGCTTATAATGGATAACGAATGACGTATCGGCAAAGATCCAACGAAAGAACATGTATGTACCTACACTCTTTTTCTAAAGTAATGTTTCCCCCAGCTAACGGGTTCCTATCAATAACGTCTTTCAATGGGCGTACTCTAGCCATCGAGCGACCTCGGTTACCCAGCATTGCTATAACCGAGGTCGCCCGACGGCTAGAGTACGTCCATTGGAAAGCGTTATTGATATGAACCCGTTGGCTGGGGGAGACATTACTTTAGAAAGAGACTGTACATACCCTATGTATTATGCATTTTTGTGTTTTCTGGAGGACGGTTAGAGGATTTGATCAATGAAGTGATTTCACGTTCGAACTTGAAGGTGGGGTCACGCGCTAAAGGGGTATAAGACATCTGACATCTGAAGATCTGACTTTTTCTCTACGTATTATGATTTATCCACGATGACAGTGACTTTTCCTTATCAGCAGTAAGAATAATTATGTGTTTGTTGGGGCGGAGAGAACTTAATTTGCAAATATTCAGTTAAGGAAGCTTGGCTACAGAAAGACGTTTGGCGGTTTCAAACCGAGTAACGTCTGCATCGTCCTTAGGAAGTGTGCGGACAATGTGTGATCACTCTACTAAGAATATAACGTCCTCTTTTGGAATACTTTTGGGAGCAACGGAGAAATTTAGACCTTTGGATAAAGCTTATGTTTCTGCCTCGGAAAGGGAATGCGGTAGATGGTTCTTGGTTGTTTTATTTGGGGTGAGCAACTGGAATTTGCGAATATGATTCTCCTTGATACGATCTAAGACTCTTTGAGCTTGGATGAAAGAAGTTAGTCGGAGGGTTTTCGCTTCCAGCGTGGTTGACACGTCGAGTTGCGTTGATCTTTTGACATCCCTCACCCATCAGAAGGTT